>CAUYPK010169741.1:0-27599 GCA_963574355.1 Loris lydekkerianus
AAAGTTAAGATGAAGGAGAAAATCCTGCAAGCAGCCAGACTTAAGGAAAGCATTGCCTATAAAGGGAGAAATATTAGAATGACTGCAAATCTTTCAGCTAAAACTTTTCAAGCCAGAAGAGGTTGGTCATTGACCTTCAATTTTCTAAAACAAAACAACTTTCAGAGTAGGATACTATATATAGCTAAATAGAGTTTTGTTTGTGATAGAGAAATCAAATACTTTACTGAAATACACATGTTGAGGAAATTTGCCAAAACTAAACAAGCTAGCCAGGAACTACTCAAACCCATTTTCCATAATGACCAGCATAATGATCTACCATAAAAGTAAATTCACCCAGAATGTACCAAACAAACCTACTTCCACAAGGGTAAAAGGATAAAAAATATGCCCTGGCCCTTTGGAAAACATGAAACACTACATAATTGCCTGAAAACATCAGAGAAGAAGATGTATTATAACATGAAGTTATAGCTTTAAATCATTTTTATGTAAGAGAATCATTGCTGCTATGTGATTAAAAATTTCTAAAACATCTTACAAGGGTACACGTGAAATTTACTAAATGTAGAATATAAATGTCTTAACACAATAACTAAGAAATGCCATGAAGGCTATGTTAACCAGTGTGATGAAAATATTTCAATTGTATATAGAACCAGCACATTGTACCCCATGATTGCATTAATGTACACAGCTATGATTTAATAAAAAAACAAAACTTTTTTCTAAAACAAAATCCATGTGACCCCTAAGGGCTTGCTACACTCTTGAATGTATAATTCAGTGGCTTTAAATACATTAGGTACTTTAAATATGTAAGTATTTTGTTGTGTAACCAACAACAACATCCATTTCAGAGCTTTTTATATTGTAAATGTAACAATTAAACAATTGAACACTGCAACAATTAAACAATAACTTCACATGCCACTCTCATTTTAGACCTTGGCAACCACCTTTCTACTTCTGTTGCTATGAGTGTGTGTGCACTTGTTTGTACATGTGCATATAAACACAATAAGCACATTTTATTTAAATCTTCATCTGCTGATGAACACTTAGGTTGCTTTCACCTTTCAGTTATTTTTTTTCTTTTTTTTTCCTTTCCTTTTTTTTTTTTTTTACAAAATATTTCCCCCTTCACTTTTGGGAGGTTCTGTTCTCCCTCCTTTTCCTTCCCCCTCTTTTGCTTATCATGTTTATGACATTTTTCTCCTATGTAGGAGAATGTTCTCTAAATCTATTCAGGTAAATGCAGAAAATGTAAAGTTTCCATCTTTCTTTGTGAATGAATAATATTCCATGGTGTACATACACCATAGTTTATTTATGCATCTGTGAGTTGATGGCACATAAGTTGTTTCCCAATGGCCAAAACACACATGAAAAAATACGTATCATCCCTTTACTTACTTATTTTTAATAGGATGCTAAACTCAACTTTGTTAGACATATCAGTTAATACAGTTTTTAAAGAAAATAATAAAGAAAATATGGCCTGCACACACAAAAGATTATATAGACTTTATAAAGAAGAAAATTCTGTGATTCGTAGCAACATTGATAACATTATATTAAGTCACTTAAACCAGGCACAGAAAGAAAAATGCTATATGATTTTACTTCCATGTGGAACCTAAAAAGGTCAAACTCATCGGCATAGTACAATGGTGATTACCCTGAGAAGTTGAATGAGTAAAGATGAGATGTCGGTCTAAGCATGTAAAGTTTTACTTAGATATATAAATGTAATAATATTTAATAATACTGTTTTCTGTATTTCGGGTTATCTATCCTATTGCATTGGCCTATACATCTATCATTTGCCAGTGCCACTCTATCTTGAACACTTCAGCTTGGTAATAAGTTTTGAAATCAGAAAGTATGATATCTTCAGTTTGCTCTTCTTTTTCAATATTGTGATTAATGAGGTCCCTTTGAGATCCTATCTTGAGATCCTATCCTGAATCTTAAGATAAATTTTTCCTTCTACATAAAATGTCATTAGGAATTTGATGAGAAATTAAGTTAAATTTATAGGTGGCTCTGGTAATATCAAGATTTCCAGTTAATAAATACCAAAGTTCTTCTATTTTTTGGTGTCTTTTAAAATTTCTGTTAGCAACATTTGGCAGTTTACAGTGTATAGACTTTTGCCTCCTTGGCTAAGTAAATTCTAAGTATTTTTTTTTTTTTTTCTTTCCAATGCTGGTACAAATTAAATTATATTCTTAATTTTATTTTTGCATTATTGTTGTTTTTAGTGCATGGAAATGCAACTGATTTTTTGAAGTAGTGTTTATAACCCACAACCTTGTTAAATTCACATACTAGTTTCAATAATCTGTGTGTGTACAATATTTAGGGTTTCATGATACAAGATCATGTCATCTATGGACAAATAATCTTCTTTTTTCCTATCAAATTTGGTTGTCCTTATTTCTTTTTCTTGTCTAATTGTTTTGTCTAGGATTTTCAGTACTATATTGAATATAAGTGATAAAAGTAGGCATCTATGTCTTATCTCTGATCTTGGAAGAAAAGATTTCAGTCTTATAGAATATGTTAGCTTTAGTCTTTTTATATATGGACTTACTATGTTTTTTCCCCTAATTTTTATGTTTTTGTTATGAAAGGGTGTTGACTTTTGTAAAATGTTCCTTCTGGATCAATCAAGCTAATCTTTCTTTCTTCATTCTATTAATGTTGTATATTACATGAGTTTTATATGTTGTGACATTTTGCATTTTAGCAATAAATCACAGTTACTCATGGTGTATAATTCTGTTTGCCAGTATTTTGTTGAGAATTTTTGCACAAATATTTTTCAAGACTACTGGCATGTAATTTTCTTTTCTTGTTCAACTGGGAGCTATTAGGAATGAAGAATTACAGGCTTTATCCCCAAACTAGAGAGTCAGGATTCACATTTTAATGAAATTCCTAGGTGATATTTATGCACTGCTTTCAGACAAGTGTTCATTCCTTGCTGGTTTTATTTTAATCATATGCTTCTAACAAAACTATAGAATAATTTTAGTTCTCTTATCTCAAATATTGTTTGTTTGTTGGTTTGTTTGTTTTGAGTCTCACTTTATCACCTTGGGTAGAGTGCGATGCCTTCATCATAGCTCACAACAGCCTCAAATTCTTGGGCTCAAGAGATCCTCGTGCCTTAAATTTTTATTTTTAATTTTAGTAGAGATGAGGTCTCAATCTTGCTCTGGCTAGTCTTGTAGTCCTGAGCTCATGTAATCCGCTCACCTGGACCTTCCTGAGTTCTAGGATTACAGGTGTGAGCCACTGCCCCCTGGCACCTCATCTCAAATTCTGATTAGACCAAGAGAACATATGATCCTTATATATATTTTATATCATCATTAAAAAACTGCTATCATTGTTCCATTTTTACAAGTCTTTGCCCTCCGTAGATTTAAGAGACTTTTTCTTCTTATAAGCGTTTGTCTATTGACTTTAGCTTTTGTCACATTCTAAATTCAGTTGAGTGCTTCTAACTATTCAAAAATTACTGTTCCCGTGGAAAGAGCATGAACTCAGAGGTCATACTTAGCTGCATTTTTTTTTTCTGGACTTGACATTTACTATCTGTTGTGTATTTGAAAACATTAATCATCTATGTTGGACTCTTGATTGGATAGTAGGGCTGACTAAAACCTAAGCAACACCCAGGTAAGGTGCTTTCCTTGGTGCAGCTCCATAAATTTCAGCTGGCACCCACACTGCCACCATTGAGCAGATGAAGTGTAACTCTTTGTGAGTGTCTTCAGTTTCTCCATTTCAATTCTTCTCTTTTTCTGGAATAATAGAATCTTTGACATTTACGTGAATATATAGTTGTCTGGAATAAAGACTATCACCAGCTTTCTTGAATGTAATCCTGTAAAGAAATGGAAGTGTTGTGAATAACAAGTGGGCAGTTCCATTGAAACAAATGGCATTACCCTCTTCTCTCCCCCTTACCTTTTTCCCTACCTGCTATCTGGAGTATGGATATTTCATCTGGAATGGAACAGACATTTTGAATCACAAATCCAAAGTTGTTTGAGGAGAATCACAGGACAATAAGATAAAGTAAATAGGACTTCTGGACCACTTGTGTAACTTTAACTAAAAGATTAATTTTTATTGTATAAATTACTTTTGTTTTGTGTTTTTGGTCATTCAGAACTGAAATTAGTCTTAACTAACATAAACAATTGACCCAAAGGAAAACAATAATTGTCAAGTGATCGAGACAATATGGTTTCAAATTGTAGCTCTACTTTTTAATAATTAAGTGCTGATTTATTTAAACATTATATTCCTCAATATACGCATTTTTAAGTGAGTAATAACAATATATACCTTATAGATGCTGTGACAATTAAGTAAGATAATTCAGGTGAAATGTCTATAATAGAGGTCATATTAAGATCTGTAGATCATTTGCTGTCCCCCATCTGCCTCTGTCAAGAAAATCTGTAAGTAGATTTTTTTGGACTGCAACCACACAATTGTCTTTAGATGCTTTTATGCTAGAATGGCAGAGTTCATATTTGCAATTGAGGCCTTATGGTCCTCAGAACTTAAAATAGTTAATACTTAGCCTTTATGGAAAATGTATACAAACTCCTGATCGAGAACATAGAAACTAATAGTTTTATTATGCATTTTCTTTGTACGAAAGCATTGTAATACGGTGTTGTCTTGCTTGTAAAGTGATATTACCAGTCAACCCTCAAGTATACATATGCTTAGGTTTTTGAGTGATGTGTGTGAGATTTCAGTAATCCAGCAGCGTTTATTGATCATTCCCTCTGAGGATTATGGTATGTATCTCCCAAAGGCTGATATGGATTCCAGTCTGCAACCTTAGAGTGTAGGATAAAAGATTGCTCAATACCAGATGAAACACATGGTTCATTAATTACCATTATGGATTTAAAAGTCAACCTGTACGTAAGCTCTTTGCCAAGCAATGTAAGCTCCCTCTCATGGGATGCAATCCACTAACCTTCACACATTAGAAGGACACCAGGTAAAATCAGTTTAAACCCACTGAACTGATCTATCTTGGGCCATGGAAATCAATAATTCATATAAAAGAAATATTCAGAAATAAAATTTTGAACTTAAAAGATCCATCTCCTTCTTAGACAGTTAATATAGCATTTCATTTAAGGGACTTGACGTACGTACCCTTATTAGAAACCACCTTAGTGTTTTTCAGGTATTTTTCTTTGGCTCTGATTGCAAAACTTTCTGGGATAACTAAGGTAAGTCTACTAGCCATTACAATGCCATTTTTAAACGAGAGACAGGTTTTGTGCCTCAAGAAGTATACCGAGGCAGTACCATTCTTCTCAGTAAACTATTTAGGCACTGACGTTTTAGGCTTAGCTCTTAATGAACCTATGTGCCCCCTCTCAATTGAAAGTACCTATTGTACATTTAAATTAATCACAATTATCTCTCTTAAGAATTCTTGTTTCTGCTTTATGATGGAAGTGAGATTTACAGTGTAGCTTTGTGTATACCTCATTTATTCTAATTAGAAGGTTTGAGAGACTGTTCAGTTTAATTAAATTCAACAAGCATTTATTTTGTCCCACTTATCATAAAATACACTCTAACTTTGAGATACATATGTAAATTATACATGGTTCCTCCTGTCAACAAAAACAACAAAAAAGAAATGTTGGAGATTCTTATCTGCATATACACACAGTTAAAGAAAATGCAACATCGGGAAGAGCCTCAGTGTGTCAAAGACCATGAGCTGGGGTGAGATGATCCTAGTTTAAATAACAACTTTTACAATTTCTAGTTCTACAATATTGGTAGATGCTTTCCTGAGAATTTGCTTTCTTATCTGTAAAATATGAAAGTTTTACACGTTTTAAAATTAGTATTAAATAAAACAGCATATGTTCGGAGTTTGGCATTTGAATGGCCTTTGATTAATACTGGTCCATTACTCTATTTTGAACGTACTTGGAAGCATAGAGGAAAGACAGTAACATTCTTTGGAAGAAAATGTTAACAAAAATGTGGAAGCCAACTTTAAAAATAGGTACAGTTTCACAGGTGGAGATAAACTATTTCTTTAAGTCAGAGAGTCCAGAGACAAAGGTTTTGAAAATATAAGGCAGTCTTCTTATTTTTGACATTGTGTTTGCAAAACGCTGAATTACAAAATTAGGCTGGTGAGTTTTGTGAAAAGGAAAGTGAAAAGGTTCAAGGGAAATAACATAATAAAATATGACTTTACTGTGATCAGAATAATTAATGAAACACGGTAGCATCTCAATACATGTTTGTTGAATGGATGTGGAGTGAATTTTGACATGTGTATTTTTACTCTAGTTTTGTGTGTTAATCATTAGTAATGAAAATGACAATAGGTTCCTATTTGGAAAATATTTGCAGGCTATTGCAATGAAGGCAGGTAACTTTTTATCCAGTGACCTCTGAACTCTTTATTTTATAACCCTGCTGCTACTGCCTCAGTACCGCAGAACTTTGGTGTTGTGGTCTCAGACACTCCTCTGCCATCCAGTATCCTGCGGTGGTGGTCATTTGTCCAGTTGCATGGAGTGGCTGCCGTCCAGGACATCACCAAGGTCAAGTCCTCCCCGTCTTCCAGCAGGCGGCGGTAGGTGGCGCTCTCAGACTCCAGTCTGACCTTGAAGTTCAGCAGCGCCTCCTACTCCTAGGCCTGGCGCTGTCCCTCTGCACTACCTGTGTTGCCTCCGACACCAAATGCAGCAGGACCCCATTGAGATGACCCATCTGCAGGGTGCAGCGGGTCTCCTCCTCCCTCAGGCTGTCCTCCAAGCTGGACTTCAGATTTGTCATGGAGTCCAGGTTGAATCCAAAGGCTGGACTTCACGTTTCAGCTCTGTGGGCGTCATCTCAGCAGCTCCGACCTCAGCAGACTGGGAGGTGACCCCTAGTGCTTGCCTCATCCTGCTGGGACCAGTGCTTGCCCAGCTCTTCTCGGTTCTTCCAAGCCTGCAGGACATATGGGCCTGTATGTCTGCCATGAACTTGCTTAGGTCCGGGAATTTGGGGACGTCTACCTCCCCAGAGCTGGCAATCCGGGTTTGCAGGCCTTTTACTTCCTCCTCGTGGTTCTTCATGAGAGCAGCTCCTCCTTGAGAGCCTCCATCTGTCTCCCGCTGCAGCAGAGTGACACTGGTGTCATCAATGACCTTGCAGAGCCCATGGATGTCGCTCTCCACAGTACCATGCAGGCATTGTCCATAGAATTTGCAAATATCTGAGCCCTCAGGTCCTCGATGATCTTGAAGTAAGGCGTCCAGTCTCTGATCTGGAGCTCCTTCTCCAGATGTTCCAAGATTTTGCTCTCCAACTTCTGATTATCAGACTCCAGCCTCCTCACTCTGACCAGGCAGAAGGCTAGGGGGTCACTCAGTTCTTACCTGGTCTCCTTCTTAGTCTGGATACCTCCCATTCCCTCCAGAACCCCCACCATCCCTAGGGCCAGACCCCCCGACTCCCAGCCTCCCTGGATCACTGAGATCCTGGAGCCCAAGCTCCCGGCACCTACGTAAACGCTGGCTGCTGTGCTGGCAGGCCGGACACGGTAGCTGGGCCCCTGGACCGAACCCATGGACAGGTAGTTGGTGGAGAAGGTGGTGCAGTGGGCGCTGAAGAACGTGATGTCTGAGGAGGCAGAGGAGAGGACAAGACTAGGGGGAGGTTGGTAGGTAACTTCTTGAATGTCAGTCTGATGAACTGCTATAGCGGTTACCTTTCCTTCTTTTCCCAGAGTAATTGATTTTATATAGGTTGCAAAAGAGAATTTGAGTATTAAAAACACACACAAACACACACATACACATGTGGGCATGTACACACACGCCTTGCAGCACTTTCCTTCAAAAGAAAAATATTTATGACACTGCAGCTGTCATACCTTATTTTTTTTTCCTGCCACTTTTTAAAGTTTAAATCTTTAGTTTCATACATAAATATATGTTAAGTTGTATGGAGGTCAAAGCACATCTATTATTTTTCCTGAATAAATCCTGGAGTAAGGATGGTTAGAAACAAGAAAAGCACAAGAAAGCCCCCAATTTGGAAATAAAAGGAGAGGGTGACTCCAGTTTGGTTACCACCATGGAAAAGGACTTGTTTCTAAGTAGCTATTCTTTTCTTTTCTTTTTTTTTTTTTTTTTTTTTTTTTTTTTTTGTCTTTTTTGCAGTTTTTGGCCTGGGCTGGGTTTGAACCCGCCACCTCCAGCATATGGGGCCGGGGCCCTACTCCTTTGAGCCACAGGCACTGCCCTAAGTAGCTATTCTTTTCTCATTTCTTATTTTTTCTGTTATTAGTCTGCAAACTATTAACAATGATTTTAAAATGAAGTAAGGAAAGAAGAGATAAGAAGTTGGCTTGCCACTCTGTAGCCAAATGTAAAAGACACAAAAGACCCCAGAGACTTAAAGCCTGATTGGGAGACCCGTAAGTCTATGTCATAAAATAAAGCTACATAAAAACTTTAGTAAGAAGTTGTTGTAGGCCTGTGCAACAAGTAGGTAGACCTACGGAATTCCTAATGTATTTTTAAAGCCAATTTTCAGGGTTAACTTAATGTAGTAAAGATTAGAAAGTGACCTCAGAGGAAGGGATGGAATTAATTTTGAGGAGAGTTTTGGTTCAAACCAGTTCTTTCCTTCCTTCCATCTAGGTAACTTGTAACAACTAATCTACCATGTTTTTGTACTATTGGATTAGATGATTTTCAAGAACCATTTCTGCTCTGAAACAGTCTTTGATGCTAGGAAATGGATTTTGGGAATCCATAGAGACAAAACCAAATGAAATTTCAATTAAGATGCAAACAAGATGCAACATTTAAAGACTTTGATGCTTCAGAATAGTTCCCATCCCTTCAGTAAGGAGACTAATGAATGGTGAAATGACCAATTATGAGAAACAGATGGAAACCTGGGGGGTGGGGAGAGACTTCTGAAAAAGTCCATCACCTAGATAATCAGCCCCTGAATAATTCAGAGATGACTCATTGACTAAACATTTAACAAAATTCCTTGATGTTATTCTGATGATTCTCATGAGGCGACTTTTCTCAAAGCAAACACTCTGCTAAAATGACCCAATGCTAAGTAAGAACAGATCAGTGAAGGAGGATTTTCCCATTTGTCAGTCATTGGATATCTTCGTGCACAGACATCTTTTCCCTGCCTCCTGCCTTTTGTAGCCATTTCGTCCTGTCCGCCCCCACCACCCGTGCCTTAGTCCATGCCACAATACCTCTCACCTAAATTTTTGTTGCAATGTCCTAGTTGTTTACTCAGTCTCCAGTCTTCTATCCCATGAAGCACTCCAATTACAAGGAAAGTCTTCTAGAATTTGAATCTTTTTACAAATGTGCAATATCTTCCTAAAGCAACTAATGTACTCCAAAATTTGTGTAGTAGCTTTAAATCTCCAGTTAGCAACAATGCATATTTCTCTTTGATCCTTTTATTCAATTCTAATAACAGGGAACTATTCTAGGCTGTTTATACTCAGCTAATATTATGTTTATATAGATACATGGATACATACCTACTTTCATATTTAACAAACACAGGCATACAATACCATAAATATTGTGAAAGCACACTAGGGGGAAATGTATTAATTTAATCAGCTGTATGTATGCTTGAGAGTATTATGTATAAAAAAAAAATTGAATTCTCAAGATTCCAATATCAAAATAGTTTTAAATACATTTAAACTTTATTCTGAAAGTATGAAAATGAAGACGTTTTAAATTTATTCTTAACACAAGTTGTTAAAAAGTCTTTCTTCTTAGAAGAGTGGAGCTATACCTGAAAAAAGGGAGGAATGATGAATTTCATATCTGATTCTGACATATTCAGAACTTAAAAAGCTTTTATGATTTTTATCATGTTACTTTAGGTTACAAAACTGTGAAGCACTACGAAATTCTTGAGTTCAGACAATCTGTGGGCTCATATTTGTTTTCCTGTACTTTACTGATAATGAATAGGGAAGTATACTGCATTTTCCTTCCATCACAAATTACTTTATTCTAACATAATGCCCTTTATAGTTGTTCAAATACAATTATATTCTGTGATGGAAGAGAAAATCACTTTATTTCATTTAGAGCACTGGATGCATACTCACAAGGCATGGAAGTCATTCTTCAATAGAAAGAGAGGATTAGCTTTCAATGCTGTTTATAGAAGCTGATAATATTTTAATTCTCTAAGGTGCCACTGAAATGTCAATAAACATAAATGTCACAAAGTAACACACAGAAAAATGTGGAAAGAAAAATGTGGCTTTTTACTACTGCTCATTGTTTGAACTCATTTAGTAGATAGTTAACAATATGCATCAGTCTATTATTACTGTCATTCCTCACATTGCAATTAGCCTTCGCAAATAGAAGACCTCATCTGGGTATTTTGAATACCATGTGCATAGTGTTGGTAGCAATTTCTGGCACATAACAATTACTCTGTAAATGTTTATCAAATAAACTTTGTATTTTTTTTCTAGCATCTTTGAAATAAATCACCGCAAAATTAGTAGCTTACACCAAGAAAAATTTATTCTCTCGTGATTCTGGAGAACACAAAATTAGTACATTGGCGGGGTGGGGGGTGGGGTTCTTCCTCAGAAGCTTAGAGGAAGAACAAGTTGTGTCTGCTTTTCCCCAGTTTTGCTGGCTCCCTGGAAATTGTTGGCTTTCCGCAGCTTATAGAAACATCCCTTCAATTTTTGCCTCTATCATTATATTATCTTTCCCCCTGTTTCTCGCTGTATCTTCTTCTGTCTTGTGAAAGAGAACTCTCATTAGAGATAGAGTCCATCCTAATTCAGTATGATATCATCTCTAGTCTTACATTTATTATATCTGCAAAAACCCTATCGCTAAATAAGACCACATTCCGAGTTTCTGGATGTACAGAAATTTTGGGAGGCTACTGTTCAATCTACTACAAATATAATTTATTTATAGTAAATTATTTTGGTGTGAGAAAGGTAAAAATGCTCCTTTACCCTCTTAAGCGCTCCCTCCAGCAGGATCTAAGAATTAAAAGCTCAGAAGACAGATGGAGAAGAGAATAACCCACTAGTCATTTTTAGTAATTATTAAATGGACATGGATTCTTTACGAGACGAATGAAGACTCAGGAAAGAAGGTAAGCCAAAGCTAAGTATTAATCTAAATAGAGTAGTTAAGTTGTTCAAACATGCCAAAACAAAGGAGACTGGACTTCAGCAGTTAATTGTGGAAAAGTGACTAAGAAGATAAAGATTAATTTAACAAGATTTCTTTCCACAGATTTCTCTTGATCTCAACTCCCTGCCATGTGATAAGAGTGTCTTCCTTGTTCCTGGTACAGGGGAGGCACCTTGCACCTGAGAGTTATTTCCTGCTTTCAGAAAGAAAAAAGGAAGGTCAGAGTGCCCTTCTTGCATCTGATGTATTTCAATTGCCTTTCATTCAAAAAAAAAAAAAAAAACAAAAAAAAATCAATATGCTAAAACAGCAAATTTTGTAGAGGCATGTTCTAAAGCATTTCTATATTCTAGGTATTTTTCATCACTTATTTCTAAAAAAGAAGACTGATTAACAGTATCAAACTCTGAGAGAGCTCAAAATATAGAAAGACAAAGAAGCATAAATTTTACTGAATCACAAAGTAACCAGAAAGTTTTTCATGCATCAAGCAAGAGCAATTGCAGAAGAGTGTGAAATATGTCAATAGCCACAAATTCAGTACAAAATGAAATAAGGAATGAGGCTTACAAGTAAGATAATTCTTTAATGATGTTTAGGTTTTATTTAAAAGGGATGAGGCAGGGAGGGAGTAATGATAAGGTTATTTGATAGGGTTCCATGCGAAAATGGAATCCACATGTGAATCCAACCTATTTAAATGATAATGGTAAGGATATTATTGTAAAGAATTTCTAGAAAATATTTATTTTTCATAATTGTCTGGCTTTCTTATAGCAATGAACTTTATAGAAGGGATTAAGTATTTGCTATAACAGGTGTGTTGTACACATTACAAAACAGCTATGCACCTCACAGCAGATAATATTAGCAGGTGCGTACCATAGCAGATATATAATCATTTCTGATATTCTTATTGAAATAAATGCATATCTATCTAAGATAAGAGAAGTATAATAATATGGATATTAGAATGAATATCTTCTAGGAATTGAGTGGTCTGGGAGTGCTTGTAGAATTTCTGGACATTGGCATATTTGCCATGTCTAGGAAAGAAAGGAAGGCATTTAAGGCAAAGAAAATATAGCTAACTCTTTTTGTCCCACTATCTCCTCTTGTATTTTGTCAATGATTCATTATTTTTAGTGAATTGTGTAATAAGCAGATGAAATTGCATTGCACTTATTTGAAAATTCATCTTTTTTTTGGATTTGGTAGTCCCATAGTTAATTATGGTTCCCTAAAAGACCCAAAGGTGCAGATATTTAATCTGAAACAAATATACAGTGGTTTGCTTATAGTGATTGCCAAATATTTATTTACAGTTTTAAAACTCTGTATATTTTATTTATGTACCAGAAATCAGTGTCTTTAAGAGTTTATGCTTATTCAGGCCAATTGGGGTACATGATATATTCATGAATGTCTAGTTTCTGAGATTCTTCAGGTTGAAGAAGTAGTAACTGAGAGTAAATCTCAAGTAGTGCCAAATTAAAGTAAGGTAGAAAGAGAGGTATTAGAACTAGGGAACTAGGTAGAAAGCCAGAAGCTTAAAATGGGGGGGGGGGGGGAAAGGTTGTTATAAGTAATCTCAAAACAAAGAGACCCATGAAGAACATGACCCAGAATAAATCCTGAGACAAATAAAAATATGTAAATAAAACAGGAGATGAATCTTCTTTTTGGTTCGTTTTCTTTTTTGATAGTTAATACAGAAGCTGATGCACACCTGTTGCAGAAAATTATGTAAATAATTTTAGAATAAATACTTTAATTCTTTGAAAAATTGATAGAGAGGTAAGAAACTTATGTCTATCAAGAAAGTAATCCCTCAGCTACCATTTTTACTGTGACTTTTTGACCATATCTAGTGCTTATTTGGCAGACCTCCTAAACAAATCCTCATGAAATATAGAAACAATATTTATTGTATGGTAGTGTTCAAGAGGATCTATAATTGTAATTCATAGATTCCAATATTAACCCATAGATTTCTTAAATTCATTAGTGTCATTTCACCTTATTAGTGCACCTGCCAACAGTTAATGAAATAAGAAATAAAAATGACTAAGATATTCTCCAATAAAAATTTTAGAAAAAAACATTCAAGTTTTATGTTTCAAACTTTCTTTCTCCTACATGTATCTTCTTCTTTTATTTTGTAAACATAATTCATCTAATAAGGAGAGTTTTAAGAAAATAAGTTATTGTGACAGTTAATTTTGTATGTCACTTTCTCTGCGCTGCGGTACCCAGATGATTAGTTGAACATTATCCTAGATGTGTCTGTGATGGTATTTCTTGGATGAGACTAATGTCTGTAATCAGTGGCTTTTGAGTACGGTAAATTACCTTCCATAATATGGGTGGACTTCATCTTATGTGTTGAAGGCCTTAATATAACAGACAAAGACTAAGCTTCCCAAAGTAAAGTCTGCCATCAGATTGCCTTTTGACATGAACTGCAGCTTTTCCCAGCCCATGGGCCGATCATGCTGGTTTTAGAACTGCCAACCTTCTTATTCGAATGAGCCAATTCCATAAAATCTTCTCCCTCCCCCCGTACGTGTACGTGCATGTATACAATGTGCAGTACAGGTATTGAACAAGAGTGAGACGTGTAGATAATGTTTTTTTAATTTATGAATTTTTATGGGATATTTAGAATAATTTTTGTAATGAACATTTGAAAATACAAATGTTTAAAATATATATCCCTGTGAAATATAATGTTCAGAGGGGAATAACAGTTTATAACTCCCGAGAGCGGTTCCATAGGTTTAACGCTTTTGTAAGTGTTTGATGTGAATTGAGTCATTATAGGGCTTACAGCAACCCTACAATGCAGTTATTAACATCACATCATTCTTATTTTACAGATGGAGAGACTGAAGCAGAGTGGTTGCAAAACATATGCAAAGTTTTACCATTATTATAGCTATTAACAGAGCCAGATTATAAATCAAGACATTCAGAGACCTAAACCCACAGCTTAAAAGCACTGTGTTATGCTGCCTCTGGGCAGAAGTGCTCTGTTCCACTGGGAGGACGTAGTCTTCTATTCCTACTTTACTAGGCTATCATTTTATTTAACACAAGTTAGGAATTCTGGATTACCAGAAAGAGGATTTTCAAAATTAACATAGAAATTAAGACCTTTATTCATGGTTTTGGTGCTAACTGAAGTATGAGGACAAAGACCTGAAGGCAGACATTGCAAAAGGGACTTATAAAAAATCAAAGAGGTTGTGGATAATGTGACCTCCTGGAAGGCAACTCTGCTCAATGGGCCCAAAGCTACCAATTTCAATGTTTTTCTCCGGGAAAAAAATTACATATTTTGAGGTTTTTTCTCATTTATTTGTTCTTATTTTTGAATATAGCTTTTCAGGACCAATGATATCAGAAGTCCCGTAAATAAATTATGATATAAGTTGGAGGTGTTCTCAATATTGACAAGTTTGGTTCCTATTGCAAGAAAAGACTTGCCTCATGATGGACTAACCCTGTGGTTAGAAGCTGTGGGATAATTCATCACAGTATTGCCCATCTAGAGTTGTAAAGAAAGGATTCTGGTGGTCATAAGAGAAACTATCAGCATCTAGTGGCCACTAACATTTTAAGTTTCATGGCTAACTTTGAAATATTTCCTTATTAGAGACTCAGGAAAAAATCCTTACTTAGCACATATTTGTAGAAGGGATAAATAAATAGTACATTGTCACTGAAATTTTAGGACATCGATGGAAAAAGAGTATGCCCCAAATCGCATCAAGACAATAATGACACTTGTTATCACAAGTGTAAGAGGCTAAAGCATCGAGTTAGGTGAGTTTAAGGTAAGATCCCACAATGGCAGCATATTGCCTGGCCTGTATTTCATACTTTTTTACTTTAATTTGGGTTTGAGGAGGAGCTAGAATATCAAACCTAGAGAGGATGCTTTGTTGAAGTCATGTGAGAAACAGTGTTGAATAGTACATGGTAATACGGGCTTTAGAGTTACATTTGGTGTTGTTGCTAGTTCTTACACTGGAAGCCAGTTTGGACAAGCGTCTTCTCTTATCAAAGCATCTTTTGCAGATGAATATTGCAACAGAATCACCTTTGAAGGTCTGTGGCTTGTGGCCAGAGAGCTTTTCATTCTTTCCGCATAGTTTAGATTTAAAGACAAGTTTGACAAATTAAATATATTATATTAAATTAAATGTCAAAAAAACACTGATGAACATTGGACGATGCTCACCATCATTCCCTAGGAAGAGAAAAGATAACTGTAACATAAAATGCATAAATATTTTTATTTAAAAATTTTTAATTATCATTAAAGTCAAAGAACTAGGGCAAACAAGAAAAAGGTCTACATCTCGATACTGCGCAGAAGAATCTACTTTGTATATTACAGCACATACTTTCCTTTCTTCAGATGTAATCAATATTGAAATGAATATATATATATTAATTTTGGGTTAATATAAGGGTAAATATGACTAGGTTACATTATTTGCATTAATAGGGTAAAGTCCAAACTTTGAGTTATAGTTGAGTCCTTCACGCAGGAAGTTATATAAGATAGATGGAAACTTACAGCCCGCTTCCCCCTAACCCCCTTCTTGAGTTTAATTGTGTTTTTCTTTTGTATGTGCCTGTAGTTTCTCCTCTACTATTTTCAGATTAGTACTGAGTACATGGGATGTTTGCTTTATCCATTCTTGAGATACTTTACTTAGGAGGAAGTTCTGAAAAAACATTCAGGTAAATACAAATGATGCCAAGTCCCCATTTTTTCCTCTGGCTGAATGGTATTCCATGATATATATACACAGCAGTTTATTAATCCATCTATGGGTTGACAGGCACTTGGTTTGTTTCCACTCTTTGTAATTGTGAATTGAGCTACTATAAACATCTGAGTCCAAATGAATGAGTATTTTTTTTTTTTTTTAAGGAAATTACAGCATAAATAAGACAAAGTGAAAAGAACATTTTATCCACGAGTGGGAAAAAAAGAAAAGTTTAAAAAATATATTTGCTTGGAATTTAATAAAACCTCATGAAGAGGTAACAGTGGCAAGGAAAAAAAATAGTAGAATAAAAAGCAGTTTTTTCATGGTTGCAGTAGTAATAAAACCTGACACTGGTTGCTCAGCTAGGAAAGTAAATGCAATTTTATGAATGATTCAAAGGTTAAAAACAGAGGGATTGCAAGAACACGAGACAGAGAATCTTCTTGATGCAGAATCTTCTGTTAGTAACTTGATAATATGTACCCTCATATTAACCCAAATTAAAAAAAATATACATATATATATTCATTTCAATATTAATCTCATCTGAAGAAAGGAAAGTATGTGCTATAATATGCAAAATAGATCCTTCTGCACAATATCAAGAGGTAGGCTTTTTTCTTGTCTCCCCTAGTTCTTTGACTTTAATAATTAAAACTTTTTAAATAAAAAATATTTATGCATCTTATGTTACAGTTGTGTTTTCTCTTCCTAGGGAATGGTGTAATGAAAGTCAGTATTATGACTAAAAATCTTAGAAACACGAATTAGTGACAAAATTGCCTAAGCAAAAATGACTTTTGGCAGGATATGCTACTTGAGAGGACACAGTGAAAATGGAGAAATCAAAGGGTAAAAAATTATATGTAGGTTAAAATTAATTATTTTCTCTAAACAATGAATAGGTTAGTTCACTCACTAGAATAATGTATATCCTAGCAATGTTGAAGACAGAAGTTGTTTCTAAAATATATAGCAGACTTAATATTGAGGGGTGATATGTTGACATAATGTGGAAGGAGCAGAAAAATAAATTAAAGTACCTATTGAGAGATATTGAAAAGAACATGCTCATATTATGATTCTTTAAAAAAAAACATCCTTATCTTAATAAAAATAATCAAATACCATTAAGTAAGATAACAATAAATGTTACAAACCTTGTTCCCTTAGCCTCACAATCTTCCAAGATCTGTGGCATGATTTTTTCTATTATTCCACATCTGTTTTATATAAATTAAAGATAGGACATGGCCTATACATTTCTAAAAATAAATATGTACCAAAGGTAGCATTGTCCTAAATAATAGGAAAACATCAAATTCCAATATGTCATTTATTAATAATAGTTACCAAAGTTAAAACTGAGTAGAATAAATTTAAAAGTTATTTGAAATAAACCAAATTTCTCCTGTTATCCTTTTTTTCCAGAAGAACTGAAAAATAATAGAAAGAAGATATAGAGAGCATGAATTAACTAGACAGGTACACATAAGATTAAAAAACTTAAATACACATATTTTATTAGAATAATAAATCAAATAGAATAAATAGATGAAAGCATAAATACATATATTTTGATTCTCTACCTCTGTTTTAAAAATAAAGATTTTTTTGCCTCCTTATTTGGTAAAAAATGAAAGGTAGGTATCAGTATTAGATTACTAACCATATAAAATAAAGAACTATATAGCACAGTCTTACTCTTGTGACCTAAAATGAGATATATAAGTAACAGCATAATTGCAATGTACTACGGTCAATAGCTCTGGCTCTTTCCCTGTCTTCTCTGAAAGCCTTTACTAATAAAAATACTGTTTTCCCTCTCTTCAGGTACATATGAAAAATCATTTCCAAGAGCATATGCCTAGAGGGTAACTTGCTAGGTGAAAGGTGTGTGCATTTCTAAATTCACTTCAAATTTCACTGAATAGTGATAAATGGAGCATGGAATTATTCTACCAATTTACCTCATACACATAAAACCTTCCCCAATGTATATGAGCAGACTTTAAATATTACTGTATTTTTTATCACAGTCTTTCTCAACTGGGATTTCTTAAATGAATCCCAGAATACAGAAAATGAATTGAGTCACTATCTTCTCAATTCTCACAAGGATGGAGACAACTAGTACCATTCTCAATGGACGGGATAGAAATGAACATATTACATATGTTAAATGCTTGAACGAATTATGCCTTAATACTCTCCTGCATCCTGGCTGAGAAAAGCCGTATCAGTGAGGGAAATGATATTCTGTCAAAGAACAAATTTGCATTTGCTGATTAGGAAGGAAAGGGTTCACTCCCCCCCAAATGTCCTGTATGTGACATGATTTCCATGAGGCCTAACACTAATTATTTAGCATTTCAAACAATCACACTGGCATCAATCCTACTCTACCTCAATCTGCTCTACTTTTCATTATTTAAATAATAAATCTATCTTCTAAAACACTAATTATTTAATTGATTAGAATCTTTCCTATTATCTCTCCACACGAGATGTAGACTCACAATGACAATGACCTTTGTATGTTTGTTCACTGATTTTTTTAATTTATTTTCATTTTTATATTTTTCGTGTTCACTGATATTTTTAAAACACTTTTTAAGAACTTTGTATGCAATCTGAACAGTCCTTTTTGGCTTTGAGCATTGCAAATAAAAGTTTCCTGCTCATCTATGTGGTTGGTTCTTTTTAATAGCAGTACACTACTAACAACCTTTTCATATAATCCAGTTTTTATATAATGATGTCTTTAATGTCTTGAGAAGATGTTTCTAGTCCAGTTTAAAATATTCTTCATTATTCATGTAACTTGACCAACAACTTGTAAACATCCGTAGTTTTTGCCTAGATAGACATAAATGTATATTTTTTCTTCAGATATTCTTAAAGGTCATAAAAAAACAATGTACTTTTCCCAACTGAGGACAAGGATACTAATTAAAAAAAAAAAAAAAATCTGCCTGGGTGGCTAATAATGATTTATACTTTGCATTTATAATATCTTACACTATCATAGCTACACAAACATTCTTTAGCTAATGTTTTCTTTTTGTAAATCTTATTGAGGTGAAATTCATATAACATAACAATTTTAATGTTGCACAATTTTATGCCATTTGTTTTGTGCACAATACTGTGCAATTACTTATCTACTAAGTACAAAACAATTTCATTTTTCTAAAACAAACTACATACCTACCAAGCAGCCTCCTAATGCCTCTTATCAGCCTCTGGAAGCCACTAACCTGCTTTCTGGCTTTATGGAGTGACCTGTCCAGACTTTTCATATCAATGGAATCAAGCAATATATTACGTTTTGTGTCTGGAATCTTCCACTTACTGTAAAGTTTTCAAGGCATATCATGTGGCAGTATGTATACCTCATTCCCCTTTATAGCTTTATAATATTCCATTGCATGAATGTCTCACAATTAGTTTCTGTATTCATTCAGTACTGGATGTTCAGTTATTTCTGCAGTTTGACAATTGTAAAAGGTGCTTCTGTAAACATATACATAGTATAAAGCAATTCATGTAACCAAAACTTTTGTATGTCTGCAATATTTCTGAATCTATACAAATAAAACCCTGGAATAAAAACTAGGAAATTCTATTCTTTGTTTTTTGTACAACATAGCACATTGACAGATTTTTTTTTTTTGCCAATAATAGTTATATGATACTTTCACAGGCACATATTGTATATGTGTGTACACATATATATATATAATTTTAGTTCAATATAGCAGTCATCACTGATGACTGTACTATTCCTAAGGTGTGTTCATCCTTTCTCTTCCAAAAGAACTGTAGTAGTCTAGAGTGCACATGTGAATAAAATACACAAGTGTTTAGTGCTTCGGTAATATCATCCTTAGAAATATTTCTTACCTGGGGCCATAGTATGACTTTTTGCTAAAATTTTAAGGCCTGTTCTATAAAATTACTAATATTAAATAAAATTATTTTTCTACATGTCATGCCTTAAATACTTGCTACTATGATATAGTTTTTGCCTTTCAAATACACTAATTAAAACTCTCACAAATTTTTCCCTTCAGCCATCAAATTCTGATGTTTTGTATTCTGATAATTAATGGAAGCAGTTATGATTACCTAAACTTTTAAAAACGTGGTGTTCATAAATAAACCAAATAATCTTGAAGCTGTATGGTCTTTATGGAGAAGAGTAGGAAATCCTTTAATCTGTTACTCTTATTGGTTCTATCAGAAGTCACATTGCTAGTCTATGTTTCATTGTTTTAACTTTTAACCATAGTTTTGTCCAGATATTCCTTTATTAAGTCCTCTGAAATTAATTTCTAAAATTATATATGTGTAGTACATATCAGCATTATTCATAACATGTGACACCAAAGTATACAATCTTATGATGTCATAGTTTATGTGTGTCCTGGGTCTAGGCATGACCAGCTAGATCCTTTGGCTCTGAGTATCTCCAAGGCTGCAATCAAGGTGCTTTATCTGGGTTTACAGTCGTTTCAAGAACCCATTACATGGTTTTGACCAGATTCAGTATCTCCTGGGTGCTGGAGTAAGGACCTCCTTGGTTTCTTTCTGGTTCTTAGCTTAAGGCTTTCCTCAGTACCTTGTTAGGTGAACCTATGAATAAGACAACTAATTTCCTCAGAGTAAGCAAGCAATAGAGCAAGGGAGGGAGAGAAAGACAGTGCAATGTAAGACAGAGTTTTTGGTAAGTTAATCTTAGAAGTAATATTTCATCACTTTGCCACGTTATTTTTTTCAGAAAATGTCACGATGTGAGCCCATATAGGAAGGTGGTCATGAAAGACCATGAGGGTTACAATGCAAGATTGACCTCAAGCCTTTCCAGCAGCTGCCAAACACAGTATAATACAGTGTATTTCCAAAGTCCAGTGTTAATCATAATCACAAAACTTGCAATAAACTATATTAAGCTTACATATTAAATGAGCTGCTTTTCATATTTTCATCAGAAAATGCCAATTATGTTCAAGTATTAGCATTAGTTTTTTGCACAATATGATAAAATGATTAAAATATTTTTTAATATATGATACAATAAGATATTTACTTTGGTAGCATTACCAGATCAAATCATATTATTATAAAGTAGAGTAATTAATAGCTTCAGAAGGAATAGTACCACATTCCTCAATAATAGAAAGTTCTGTAATGAACTTGGATCGTATATATTAATTGAATGTTTTCATTATCCAGACAGACACATATAGCCTGGACTACTGATGATGCATAATTTCTTCGTTTAAATATCCCAAACATTTTTCATTATCTAGGAAGCCCTCTAGATTTTAGTAATTTAACGTATCCTCCAGAATATGCAAACAACAAATATATGCATATCGACTGATTGTTGAAAGGATAAGAATTTCCTTATACTTATAAAACATCTATCAAGGCATATGTGTTACTTTGTTGAAAAATGTACTCCTTTGAAAGAGTTTAACAGAATTAACTACATTAGTGATGTTTTAGAAAATTTCTTCATTATTTTAATTAGCATTTTATTAAAATTACGGTATATATGGTTTTGCTCTGTGAAAGGTGATTAGTTTAAATGTGTGAGTGTATATGTGGGACAGGAAACATAGTGTTTTTTCTACATGAGTCAGGTCATGGTTTAATACCAACATGACACATTTGATTTCTCTTAATAATGCCTTGGATATATAACTTGTGGATGTACATGCCCATATAACTTGTTTGGGCATACCCTTACATATTTATGTAGTTTCATAAATGTAAGTAATAGTTTTCATGAGTAAATAATTGCTGTGGTAAATATATTTTACCTATATCCCTTTCCTCTGCTGTATCTATATCAGTAAAAATTGGTAACTAGAAAAAGTGCTACCTAACCGTTAAAATTGGAAAGACACTTCCTTAAAATTTTGCATCTAATTGTATGCCCACTCACAGCTTTGAGGATATATTTTCTTATACCTTTATAACACAGTATATTATAATCACTTACCTATTTGGCTAATATGAGTTAGTGTCTCCTCACTGTTTTAGGTCTCAGTGCTTTAATAATAAATCAGATTACACATGTATACATGTTTGTTTCATTGTCTGTTTATATGTTTTGTCTCTATATTTTGACTGCATTCCTGTACCCATATTTTCCTCAGTTTTAATGGATTCTTTTAGTATAATAAAGAACAAAGCTTTTGTTCAATGTATGTACTACAAATTTCTCTAGTAGTTCATTGACATCTTAAATTTATTTTATAAATTTATGCGTATATATCCACCAATAGCATAATATGGGATTTTTGTTGTTTCATGGTCTGTACGGAAGGAATTCATAAATATATTTCATGTGTATTATTATTTTATTTGTGGTATTTTAAGAATTTACATCTTCCTCACTGTTCCCACCTGCTACCTGGCAGTAATCATCTCTGAAGTCCAATGTTCCAGTAAGAAACCACTAGCTATGAGCCATCATTGCACCTGGATCCTGGTACAACCTCAATACCCATGACCAAGCCTACATGGTCTCACCAGGCTGTCATTGCCAATGCCAGAGAGGGACCTGGGCAGAACAATCTCTCACAGTGCCAGCCTCTGTAGAAAAGACTTACCCAGCCTCCCACTGAAGCTTCCAACAGTGGCCTGGGGAACAACTCTCCACTCCACATGAACATCATCCAGCACTGGTAGAACTGTGACTCCCACAAGGTAATAGGGCAACAGAGGACAGCTGCATTTACACAATTTACACAGGCTTTCAGTGTAAATTGAGTCTCAGTCTCCGCCCTGACCTGCCACGTCAGTCTATTGGAGTAGCACACAAGAATGACATCTAGGAACCTTTCCTTCTGATTGAGTAGGAGAGTTCCCACCAAGAACAACAGGTGTGCTGCCAACCTATCTGCCTTCAGCTGAGAGCAGAAACCAGCAAAAGAACTCTAACAACATGAAAAAGGAGCTAGTTTGACCCTCCCAAAGGCTCACACTAGATCCAACTGGAATTATCAAAATGTGAGAAGTGGAATTCAGAATACGTATGGCAAATAAGACAAATGGGATTGAAGAAAAATATGAAGGTCAACACAAAGAAGCCAAAAAAGCATGTCAGGATATCAGTGAATAAAATGAAAATAATCACTAAAGAACTAGACAGCTTAAGAAAGGTTATAAAAGAACATGAAGAAATGAAAGAGTTGCACATAGAATTTCAAAGTACTGCAGAAAGCTTCAAAAATAGGCTAAACCAAGCAGAAAAAGAATCTCAGAACTTGAAGATGAGCCTTTGAAACAGCCATTTAGACAAAGAAGCAGGAAAAAAAAAAAAAAAGAAGAAAGAAGAATGAACAATCATTAAGAGAAATACAGGAGTATGTGAAGCAAGCCAATATAAAAATTATAGAAAAAAGCACGGAACAATCTATGCAAGAGAATTATTAAGAGAAATTTCCTTGGGATAACCAGAGATTCAAGTATCCAGATTCAAGCTGGTCATCAAACACCAGGAAGATTCATAGCAAATACGACATCTCTAAGAAACATAGTCATCAACTTGACCAAAGTCAAAATGAATGAGAAAATTCTGTAAGCTGAAAGATGAAAGCAAAACTAAACCACAAGAGAAAACCCCTTAGGCTAACAATGGTCTTCTTAGCAGAGACCTTATAAGCAAGAAGAGATCAAGGCCCCATTTTTAGTCTTAGAACAAATGTCAGCCAAGAATTTTGTGTCCTGCAAAACTAGGTTTAATAAGGATGGGAAATAAAGACTTCTCCAAACAAGCAAACACTGAGGGAATTTGTCACTACTAGACTAGTGGTAATACTCAGGTAGTGGTAGACTACAAGTAATACTCAAATATATATTTAAGAGGTAGACTACAGGTAATACTCAAAAATATATTTAAGAGGAAGAACACAATGTACCCATCTGTGTAAAAACACCTGGAAGTCAAAGCTCGCAGCTCTTGTAAAACGATAGCACAAGAGGGAAACCAAAAAAAGGTTTAATCCAACATGAGGAATTCAACAGTATTCCTCACATAAATACTAACACTGAAGTTGGGCAGTTGCTGGGAATTAACTCTTTGATGAACCAGCAAACTGTTCAACAGTGGCAGTGCTATCTTATATTTCCTATAGCATTTTCTCCAAATCCTGGCTAATATTTATTATTTTCTGGCTTTCTTTTAAAAATTATAGTTAGACCAATGTATGTGAAGGGTTATCTCATTGTGGTTTGAGTTACATTTCTTCAATAACTGATAATGTTGGCAGTATTCTTATTTCCTTAGTTGCCATTTGTATATCTGTTTGAAAAAATGATTAAGTCCTTTACTAATATTTTTAATAGTTTTGCAGTTGAGTAGCAAAAGTTATTTAAATATTTCTGATACTAGACCTTTATCAGATAGAAGAAAGTCTTAATAGATACTTTTCTCATTAAATAAGAATTTTTCTCTCTCTCTTTCTTGATGTTGCCTTTTGTTGTGTCATTTTTAATTTTTAAGAATCCAAATTTGTCTATTTGTTTTCTTTTTTCCTTGGGCTTTTCATATCCCTGTCAAATCCAATGCCATGAAACTATTCTTCTGTTTTCTTCCGGGTGTTTTTACATTTTTAGCACCTATGTTTTGTTATTATTTTGTTTTTTGTTTTTTTTTTTTGCAGTTTTTGACCAGGGCCGGTTTTGAACCTGCCACCTCTGTCAGATGGGGCCAGTGCCCTACTCCTTTGAGTCACAGGTGCCACCGCCTACATTTTGTTCTTTGATTTATTTTGTGTTAACTTTTTGAACATGTTGTTAGGTAGGGTTCCAAGGTCATTCTTTTGCATATGGATATCCAGTTGTCCCAGCACCATTTCTTGAAGAGACCATTTATTTCCCATTAAATGATCTTGACATTCTTATCAAAATATTAAATGATATTATATTATCTTTTAATTATTTGTAATTGTAAGTTGTATATATTTATAGCATAAAACATTATTATTATTATTTATTTTTTTTTTTTTTTGCAGTTTTTGGCTGGGGTTGGGTTTGAACCCACCTCCTCTGGCATATGGGGCCAGCGCCCTACTCCTTTGAGCCACAGGTGCTGCTTTAATAATACACTTGTTTAAATTCACATAGAAATTAGAACAGAGATTTCTAAGGTTAGGGATAGAGGGGAAATGCGGCGTTATTGTTTAATTGGAATGGGGTTTCAGTTTGTACAGATAAAACAGCTTTGGAGATAGATGGTTGTTGGCTGTGATGGTGGTATAGCAACATGAATCTACTCATGCTTCCAAAATATATACTAAAGTGGTTTAATTTGTAAATCTTATGGATATTTTACCACAATAAAACAATGAAGCATGGTTTTCCAGAGGGAAAACTGTGCTTCCATATTTTCCAAACTTTAGAAAGATAATATGACAAGAGTCATGTATCAGTTTCAATGGAACTTGTAGCCAGTTTGCTTGCAGTAGCTTGGGAATTCCATATAATTACCATAGATGTGTACAACTGTCAGATGGAAAGACGTTTTTCATATTCCTGTGGATAACATACATGTAAAGCCTATATGAATCCAAGAGAATACTTGAGACTGAAGGCACTATACCACCCTTTTACCTAAAGCCGGGGCAGTTAAAAAGGCTGCACATCCACTTAGCCTTGTTTAACCAACAAAGCAGGAGAGCAGGGGGAAGGAATATTACTTTTCTCATTGGCGATATTAACTACCCAGCCATCCTTGTGGCGGACACTGTTGGATGCATGAGGTACAACATGCCGTGTTGCAGTTAACCTACTCTCTGCTGAAGCCACTAAAGTTTATGTCATAAAGTTTATGTCATAAAATCATCTTTGAACTACCCAATTCCAGAATACTGCTACATTTCAAACTGTTCAGAAACTTCATTTCCTAGAGGATGTAGTGAAATACTACTCTAAAACTCAAATCATTCATATTTCAAAGATGTGGCTTCCCATAGAAGCAATTCTATCTCTTATTTTTTTTATCCATTTCCCTACATAGCTTCAGAATACTATATTTGAAACATCATATTCTAATTTTTTTATTTTTAGAATTAAAGAAAACATATATTTATGAGAACAGAGTTGACTAGAGGTATCACTAAGTTTTCAGTTTAATATCATGTGTTCTTTCCTGGATAAATTTCACCTAACCTGAGAATACTAGTTGAGGGTGGAGGACGCTGAAAGTGTTACACTCGGTGACCACAAATCAAAATGGTTTGCTGCTAAGACAGCTATCTGTGCATGACATAGAGCAAATTGCTTTTGTCCTCCCAGTAAGCAGTTTGTCATAGCTTATTCTGTTTTTTCAAATATATTAAATGCATATCAAAATGTGAATGTGGGTGAAGTTAATTTCAAGAAAATGGAAATGGAAAACGGGCAGACCTGAAGAAGGTAGATTTAAACATGATTTGGATTACCTGACATGAGAGATAATACTCCCTCACAGGTGCACAAAGGATGTTTATGAATGTTTTATGGCTGCATTTAGGAACAAAATATACCCAGTTGATAGCATTTTGTATTTTTTCTCTGATGCAGAATTTTCATCAATGTGGGGAGATAAAGATACACACAATAGCTTGACTGCACTGCCCTTATCATGTCTTTACTGGACACTCCTTTAATATAAAAAAATTCAATGTAACTTTGTCAAGAATTTCATGTTCTGATCAGGGTTGCAGAAGAAAAGTTACAAAGTGATGGAGCTTATACATAAAAGAGAGTTTCATCTATTGGGATGGTATTAATTTTCAAAGCTAAGCAACAAATATACTGTATTATTTTTATAATCATTTGTAAATTATATGGATTTATGATATGTATTTCTTATCTATGGGTACTTTTATTAGTTAAATGTTTATAGGCGAGTTTAATTCAAAATAAAACAGCTAAAATTTTTTTATACTTTTTTTACATAGAACAGAAAAATAATTCAAATTATTTTATGCACTGTATAAATTTCATATCCTAATCAGATCAAGACTGCATGAAAAAAGGAAAATTACAAGCAAAGAACATTAATGAACTTAGATGGCAAAAACTTGTGGCTAAACAAATCCAGATATTATATTGGAAATTCACTAGAAATACTGACAAGTAACAGCCAGGGAGGATTTATCAAAAATGCATTTCATTGTTTAGAAACTTCAGAAAATCTGGTAGTTTTTTTTTTTTTTTTTTTACCACATTGAAATTTTTAAAGAAAATTAAAATAATATGATTAACACAAAAGGTATTCATATTAAATTTATTCATATTAAAATTTATTCATATTAAATAAAGAAGACAAGTACACTTTCCTGATTTAATGAATACAACTATTTAAGTAAACATCCATATAAAAGTTAAAAACAATACAAGAAAGTTTGTCCTTAATCTAGAAAATCCCCTGTGGACGGGCCTACATTGTTTTTCACCCTACCTTCTTCCCCTGCTACCCTTATTTACCCTTCACCTTTGGGCCCTGTATCCCAAAAAAAAGGTTAGAGGCAGTTAAATCAGGTCGAGGTCCAAT
>CAUYPK010169744.1:0-61297 GCA_963574355.1 Loris lydekkerianus
ACCTAGTAGAGGAATTGCAGGATCAAACGGCAGGTCTACTTTTAGATCCCTGAGTGTTCTCCATATTTCTTTCCAAAAGGGACGTATTAGCTGTCACTCCCACCAGCAGTGCAGAAGTGTTCCCTTTTCTCCATATCCACACCAACATCTGTAGGTTTGGGATTTTGTTATGTGAGTCACTCTTACAGGAGTTAGATGATATCTCTAAGTGGTTTTGATTTGCATTTCTCTGATGATTAAAGATGATGAGCATTTTTTCATGTGTCTATAGGCCACGCACCAATCATCTTCAGAGACGCTTCCATTCAAGTTCCTTGCCCACAATGAAATGGTATTACTTGTTCTTTTCATATTAATAAGTTTGAGTTCTCTGTGGATTTTGGTTATCAAACGTTTTTCAGAAGCATAACCTGCAAATATCCTCTCCCATTCTGAGGCCTGTCTGCTTGCTTTACTTACTGTGTTTTTGGCTGTGCAGAAGCTTTTTTAGTTTGATCAGATCCCAGTAATGTATTTTTGGTGTTGCTTCAATAGCCCAGGGGGTCCTCCTCATAAAATATTCTCCCAGGCCACTTTCTTCAAGTGTTCTCTTGCACTCTCCTCAAGACTTTTTATAGTTTCATGTCTAAAGTTTAAATCTTTTATCCAGTGAGAGTCAGTTTTTGTGAATGGTGACAGGTGGGAGTCTAGTTTCAGTCTTCTACAAGTCGCCAGCCAATTCTCCCAGTGCCATTTGTTAAACAGGGAATCTTTCCCCCAATTCATATTTTTGATAGGCTTATCAAAGATCAAATGACGATAAGTGTCTGGGTTCATCTCTTGGTTCTCAATTCTGTTCCATACATCTACCTCTCTATTTTTGTACCAATACCATGCTGTTTTTATCACTATAGATTTATAGCATAGTTTGAAGTCTGGTAGCATGATTCCTCCTGATTTGTTTTTATTTATGAGTAAGGTCTTGGCTATTCAAGGTTTTTTTCTGGTTCCATATAAAATTAAGTACTATTTTTTCTGATCTTTAAAGTATAATGGTGGTGCTTTGATAGGGATTGCATTAAATGTATAAATTGCTTTGAGTAATATGAACATTTTAACAATGTTGATTCTTCCTAGCCATGAGCATGGTAATTATTAATTATTGCGGTAAGACATTTATACTCTATACTAATAGATCCAACATGTACCCTTGCATTATGCAACATAGGAGTGATCCCACCATTCACCCTCCCTCGATCTGACCTTCCCCCTCCTCTTGGTACATTTTTCCATTTGTTAACATCTTCAGCTATTTCTTTTCTCAGAGTTTCATAATTCTCTTTATAGAGATCTTTCACGTCCTTTGTTAGGTAAATTCCCAAATATTTCATCTTCTTTGGCACAACTGTAAAGGGAATAGTCTTGGACTGCTTTTTCGGTTGACAATTATTGGTATATAGAAAAGCTACTAATTTGTGAGTATTGATTTTGTATCCTGAGACGCTACAGTATTCCTTGATCACTTCTAAGAGTTTTGTGGTTGAGTCCCTGGGGTTTTCCAGGTATAAAATCATACCATCTGTGAAGAATGAAAGTTTGATCTCCTCTGACCCTATTTGTATGCACTTAATCGCCTTCTCTTACCTGATTATGATGGCTAAGACTTCCATTACAATGTTAAAAAGCAGTGGAGACAATGGGCAACCTTGCCTGGCTCCTGATCTGAGTGGAAATGTTTTCAGTTTTACTCCATTCAATATGATATTGGCTGTGGGTTTGCTGTAGATGACCTCTATCAGTTTAAGAACAGTCCCTTCTATACCTATTTTCTTAAGTGTTCTGATCATGACAGGATGCTGGATATTGCCAAAGGCTTTTTCTTCATCTATTGAGAGAATCGTTATGGTCTTGGTTTTTTTAGTTTGTTTTTGTGATGTATTATATTTATAGATTTATGCATATTGAACCAACCTTGAGGCCCTGGGATAAAACCGACTTGGTCATGATGTATAATTTGTTTGATGTGTTGCTGGATTCTGTTTGCTGGGATCTTATTGAATATTTTTGCACCTATGTTCATTAAAGATACTGGTCCATAGTTTTCTTCCCTTGTTGGTTCTTTTCTTGGTTTGGGAATCAGGGTGATATTTGCTACATAGAATGTATTCCTTCTTTTTAACTTCTTCGGAAAAGTTAAATAATATAGGTACTAGTTCCTCTTTAAAGGTTTGGTAGAATTCTGATGTGAAGCCATCTGATCCCGAACTCTTTTTTTTTGGGAGATTTCGTATAGTTAATTCTATTTCAGCACTTGATATAGGTCTGTTCACCATTTCCAATTCTTTCTGGTTAAGTCTAGGAAGTTGGCATGCTTCCAAGTATTGGTCAATTTCTTTCAGATTTTCATATTTCTGAAAATAAAGTTTCCTGTAGTATTCATTAAAGATTTTTTTGAATTTCTGAGGTGTCTCTTGTTATTTCGCCTTTGTCGTTTCTGATTGATGATACTACGGACTTTAATTCTCTATTTTTGGTTAGGTTGGTCAAAGGTTTATCAATTTTGTTGAATTTTTCAAAAAACCAACTTTTTGATTCATTGATCTTTTTAATAATTCTATTTTTTATTTCATTTAATTCTGCTATAATTTTAGTTATTTCTTTTATTCTGCTGAGTTTGGGGTTGTAATGTTCTTCCTTTTCCAGTTGCTTAAGATTTCCCATTAAGTTATTGACTTCCTCTCTTTCCGTTCTCTTGAGGAAGGCTTGAATTGCTATAAATTTCCCTCTTAGGACTGCCTTTGCAGTATCCTACAAGTTCTGATAATTCCTGTCTTTATTATTGTTTTGTTCCAAAAATTTGGCAATTTCATCTATGACCCAGCTATCATTCAGCATAAGGTTACTCAGTTTCCATGTCTTTGTATGAGTACGCAGATACTACTTTTTTTAATATCTAGAGTTTAATAACAGCAGTATCTATAAATGAGTACATCAGTTTTTAAGTGCTACAACTATTTTGACATGAAAATAAATATCCTGAGAATACAGTACAATATGCATGCACCATTCATCAATCTTTAGAAACCTTAAATTATTCCAGAATTTGGGGACAGGGTTGTATAATTTACCAGGGTTTAAAAATCCCACTCTGATCCTCGCTACTTTTGAGAATTTGGCAAGCCATTCAAGATAAATGTGCCTCAACTACCTCAGTTTCCTCATCTGTAAAATAAAAATCCTACCTATCTCATCAGTGTGTAGTAGGAATTAACAGTGATATATGTATTTTCAGGTAAATACATGAAGTTCCCTTCCTTTTCCTTCAACCACGTGGAGTCGTCTTTTACTCTACTCCCAACAGGTGCTCTCGCGTCTTCTCTTAGCTCCTCACAATACGCTACAAACCACACCAGATCGACATGCCTACAAAGCTCTGAATTGTACATTCAGTGTCCTCTTCAAATATTTGCTGTTACTCCCTCTGCCTCAGTACAGAACATAATAAGAACTCCTCTCCTCTCTGCCCTCCACAACCTGGGTCTGTCTCTATGCAGCTTTATGACCGAATATTCTCCTTTCACGAATACTCCATTTCACACAACTATGACAACTCACTGCCTAAAAAGAGGTCAAGCAAATGCAAGTTTTCTGTGGCCTGTGATATACTTGTGTATCTCCGCGTCCTATTAAGGAATGCTTCTTTTTTTTTTTTTTTTTTTTTGGCAGTTTTTGGCTGGGTCTGGGTTTGAACCCACCACCTATGACATATGAGGCCCGGGCTGGCACCCTACTCCTTTGAGCCACAGGCGATACCCTAAGGAATGCTTCTTTAACATCAAATCACAGCCAAGTTCATTCACATTAAGTATGGCTCATTTTTCTTTCCACCCATTTGTGTTACTATCAATGCTATTAATTTAAAACAATAACCCTCTGACTAGATTGTTTATTTCTTTCCCCTTCTATAATCCATTCTCCAAAGAGCAGCCAAACTGATAATTTTGAAGTGCTAGCTATGTCAGGTCACTGCCCTGCTTGAAACCCTCTAATAAGTATAGGTCCCCATACTTAGAAGAAAAACAAAGCATCACACGTCACTCTGCACCAGGCCAGCCTGCCTCGTCACTTGGCTCTGCCTTTGCTCCCTAGGCTCGTCACACACTGCACTTTTTTTTCCTCTCTTGTCTCTGATCATTCCATTCTGTGGTCCCTGCTTCTCTAAAGAGACCATCTCTGACCACCTTTCCTAAATGAGTCACCAAAACACACGCATGCATACCTGATCTCTCTCTATCCCCACTTTGCTGTCATCTTTGAATTTACTATTCTCTGAACTTATTTATTAATTTCCGATATCCTCAGTTGGAATGTAAACTCATGGAAGAGTGATGATCTTCTTTATAGCTATACCCTCCATTCGGTGTATTGGAAATGCGCCATGCATGTTTGTTGAGTTACTAAAGCAAATCATCTGTTAAAAAACATGTAATCTGGGGCGGCACGTGTGGCTTGATGGAGTAGGGTGCCGGCCCCATATGCCGGAGGTGGCGGGTTCAAACCCAGCCCCGGCCAAAAACTGCAAAAAAAAAGAAAGAAAGAAAAAACATATGATCTGATTCCTTAACCAGAATATAAATTTCTTAAAGATGAGGATTTGCCTGAATGCCCTGAAGTTCTTGAATCTAGTAAAGTGGCTTGAATGTGGGAGGTGCTCAAAGGTTTTTTGGTTTGTTTCTTTGAAATCAAGTCATAGGTTAAAGCAAAATGAATGCTAAGAATTACATACAAACATATCCAAAGTGAAACAGAAAATAGAACGCAAATCAAAGGTATTCTTCTACTCACTTTATAAAATAGCTAGTTTCTCATTAAATACATCAATGAAAACCTCCACTTTACATAGATATTTTATGGGCCATCTGCAGGATAAACTTTCATCTCTATTGAAATCAAACTAAAGTACTATAGTTTGTGAATCCTGGAAGAATTAAATTCATTAACTCCGGGTCCCCTAAATCCTACAAAGGATTATCAAGTGTATATTTCTGAAGTCAAGATGATGGTTTTTAAGCTTTTTTCTTACTATCATCAGACACATTCTCTTTGTGATAACATAGACGTGTGGCACGATTCAGTAAATGTGTGGCCAGCATTCTTAATACTTCAAAGAAACCAAAGTAAATCACAGCAAAATATTCTTAAAGCCTTCCAACAGCAAACAATTGTGCTGAGATATTCCTTCCCCCATCCTACTACTCAATTACAGATGTTAACAGTGAAGAGTTTTGAAAAGCAGAAACAGTAAGCGAGCAAAATGCCTTGCATGCAGTTGTCATCAATGTATATTTTAAATGAATGAATAAAACAATTTCAAAAAGGAATCAATAAGCAGCCTCACAAAATATCACAGTATTATAATACATACAAAATTCAACTAGTTTGGAAAAGTGAGATGGAGGAATACACTGTGTGATTAGTGATCTCATTTGTAAAATATGCACCAAGGGAGACAAAAGAAAATATGAATTTTTCAACTGGAAACCAAATGATAGACACAAAACAAGTTTTTATTGTGTTATCAAATGAGTTTACACAATTATGGTTTACTGTACCTAGGCTACATTTATATATATTACTGGTTCATGTAGTTGCTGCTTTAATGAATTATAAAGAACTAAGCCCTTTAATACATATTGGAATAGCCAAGATTATTTGAAGCATATTTTTAATACTTTTAAGATGTTTTAACAGTTAAGTGTAATTTGATAGTAGTATTGTCTAGTAAGACTAGATAATATTTCATCTTTATAAAAAATGAAACATTTGATTCTAATACCATATCTTGTTTGAAAATGATTTTAAGAGTAAAGGGAACATCGATAATAATTAAGCTGTTATGTAAATAATAAATCTTCAAAAGTTAAATACATCTTGTTAAAGTAACAATTCTGTAGATAAGACATTTAGTGATCTGTGTCCAGTTTCCTAAGACTTCCTAAGAGAAACGAGAAATTGAGAAAGGAGTGTTAGTTCTGAAAATATTTTCCCAAACACAATAAGGAAATAAATAAAATTATAATATATCATTCAATAGGGAAATAAATTTGGTGCAATTCAATGTGGACTATTTTCCAGTTGCTAAATATGGTGATTATGGAGATTATGTGGCAGTAAAAACTATATGAAATATTCAGTTAATTAAGTAGGTTAAAAATTATGACAGCCCCATCAAAAACATCTAATGAGATATCTGTTTAGGAAACAAAAGGCTAAAATTAAAAACACATAACAATAACCAGAGTTTTGCTTGAAACAAGATACTTTCCCAAATGTTCTAGAAAATAGTGATGGCATTTTGCTAATATGCAAAAGTTCTCACACCAAAAATTCTCTCTTCCCAATAAATCTGTGAATTTGTCATTAGCAATTTCTCCTCTGTTCATCCTTGCAAAGCAAGGGAGGTCCCCTGGGATTGTTTCTACGTTCTACTCCACACAACCATCCCGAGTGGCTTTAATAACCATCTTTACGCCCTTGACTCCCACATCTTACTCTCTCACTGACTGCTTCTAGTCTAAGTTTTAGTCCTATGTATTCTGACAACTACTGAAGATACAAAGATATCTTGAAAAGATTGTGTAGCATCCTCTGTAAAAAAACATTTAACAGGAATTTCTTCATCACCTCTGGCCTCCAGTAAGGTTTCCTGTTATCATACCTGAGCTGAAAAACTTAAGCCACAAATGGATTAATAAATTGTGGTATATGTACACCATGGAATATTATGCAGCCTTAAAGTAACATGGAGACTTTACCTCTTTCATGTTTACATGGATGGAGCTGGAACATATTCCGCTTAGCAAAGTATCTCAAGAATGGAAGAAAAAGTGTCCAATGTACTCAGCCCTACTATAAAACCAATTTATAGCTTTCATATGAAAGCTATAACCCAGTTATAGCCCAAGAATATGGGGAAAGTGGGCAGAGGGAAGGGGGGGAGACTGGGTGGAAGGAAGGTGATTGGTGGGACCACAACTATGGTGAATCTTACAAGGGTACATGTGAAACTTACTAAATGTAGAATATAAATGTCTTGACATAATAACTAAGAAAATGCCACGAAGGCTATGTTAACCAGTTTGATGAAAATATTTCAAATTGTATATAAAACCAGCACATTGTACCCCATGATTGCATCAATGTACACAGCTATGATTTAATTAAAAAATAAAATAAAAATTTAAAAATAAAATAAATAAAAAGTAAAAATAAGTTAAGAGCCAATTTCAATTCTTTCTCTACCTCTCTCATCACAAATAACCAGCCACTGAATACAGGATATTTCATTCCAGAAATCTCCTGAATTTGATGTATCTTTTCTATCTTCACTTAGTTCATGCACTCATCTCTGCAGTTTTATTTTTTCCAAACACCCATCCTGAATATGTATCTCCTATTATCCCATGTAATCTTTATGTCAGTCATATAAATAGCACTATTTTATAGACAAAACTCGTGGCCAAAAAGGATAAGTAATTTGATAACATATCTTCTAGTTAGGTGGCAGAGATGGCGATTTAACTATTGCAATGATCTCCCTGTCTTTCATGTCACACCTTGCATTTATTTTTTTTAATATTATTTTATTCTCTCTTTGATTACATTCAAAGAAGGTAAAGCCCTTGGAAGTCCACAGCAGGCTTAACTGTCCAAGCTTGTCTCTTGTCACCCCTAACCCCACACCGTGTGTTCCTACCAAACTAAACAGAAAGACTCAGGACACACATCGTGTCCTTTCTTAACCCCACTGCTTTGTGCCTACCTGGATGCCTTAGAAATCTGGCCCAATTACCCTCCCCAAAAATCCTTCCCAACAAAGCTCAAAGGTTTCTTTTTCAATGAAGCCCTCCCTTCCCCTGTCCTCAACATACAGAATAACTTGCTCTGCTCTGCACTTCTCCAGAACTCAGTGTTTGTATATCTAACACATTACCCACTGTAAGGTAACAGAATGTAATTGTTGGCTAATCTGGCTTCCTAAATAAATAATCTCCTCCAGAGTAGGGTCTGGATCTCACTCACCCCTGTATCATTTTCTCATCTGATACTACTTGCACATCCAGCGTATGCTAATGCTGAACTTAGTTCTTGGCACATATTATTGAGAAAAATTATCAGAATGCCATAAATTAAATAGTCTTCAAGGTCAGTGAGACCTGGAAAAAAACTAACAGCACAGCCTGAAAGGTCTTCAGGAGCAGAAGGCAAAGGACACGAGAGAGGATGAGATACAGAAATGACAAAATTTGTGAAGCCACGAAGACGAACTTTACCCACTTGAAAATTTTGTCATTTCTGAAATATTGAGGAATAAGTGCAAGCTGAATTGGATAGAATTCTCTAGAACAAAGACAAAGCATTTTTCTCTCACCCTCTTTGTGTAAACTCAATTCAGCTATTGAGCAACAGAGCTACTATGGTGAAGTATCACTCCACCAAATGCCTTCAGTTTCAGCCTATTTAAGCTATTGTACACTCGACTTGGCAGTCACCTTGCTGCACAGTGAAAGAGCAGGATAAATGAAACCTCCCTGAAGTTCTTTTTATCATCAAACAGTAGGAGAACATTATTGGCTTCATTCACTTGTGCCTAGGTTACACGGGTTATATTTTAAACATTTTAGGCCAAACTCCCACCGTAATGTGATATTATTGAGCCAGTTTGTCTAACTTGAGAGAAAGCCCTATTATAAGTGGAACTCGTTTCATTTCATTTTTTGAAAATATATATAAAACTCTTAGAAATGTTAAAAACTTAACTTTCCCCTCCCCAACAGTTTAAAGAGGGAGAAAAAAGGAAACAGAAAAAGAAGTAGAAAATGTAATAAGTTGAAATGTACTTAATTAGTAAAGACACACTATGAGTTCATTTCTAGAATTTTCTAATGTTTCCTTTAAAATTCATTTCATCAAATATTATGCGTTATTTGAAAAACATCCATCAGAAAAGATAAGTAAAAACAGGATTAGTACTTGTAATCAAGGAAAATAAGTCTACAGTAAAATAATATACTCCTCTGATATTTAGTACTGATGAGTTGTAACCCTGAAGTTAACTGCACCAAAGTCAAATTACTTCATCTATAAAATAGAATACCTAATTCACAGGTTATTTAAAGTATTAAGTTGATATTTATAATCTCTGCTGCAAATACAAATATAATCTCTGCTGATCAATATCTGTACCTTAAAATGAAATTTAAATACATTAAAGTGATAAAATTTTAAGTCTGTCACTGAGGATTACCCAATAGCTTTGGAATTAAAACTAAATGGTCAGATTATTTCTAATTAAATCCTTTGTTTCGGTTTATGATTTTTATATCTTTTTGTCATAAAGTGCCCAAATACTTTATAGAGCACACATGGGAAGAAAAAAACGGGTGGAATATAAAAATGAGGGAATCTTGCTTATTAGAGCTTTGCTTGGAAACACAATTGACAACAAAGAAATACGGATTATGTTTTACTTCTTGTAAGTTGAACTGATGTCAAATATCAGAATTATTAAGGCTGATTTAAAGTGAAGTAAATTAACAGATATAAGGACATATAAAACTAGAAATACTTCTACTTTCCTGTTGCAGGAAGTTTAGTGGTGTTTGAGACAGCGATTATCTGAGCAGGTATACAATTATTCATTGAAAGACTTCAAGGGAGATGCTGTACAGTCACTCCAATATTTAAATATTAACTATCAGTTCTATATACATGAGTGCAAAAGATAAAATTTTGTTTGAGTATTAAAAAGTGGGAAAAAACTGGCACATAAATCTCTGGCAATAAAACCCACAGATTCAAAAATATATTGGGATAAATCTATATTATGCAATGATTGTCACAATTTTACTTCTATGGCCATTTAATGTGTTAAAATGGCTTTAGGTATAATTATAATATGATTTGTTTATATACCCCTGTGTTTTAATAACAGCAGATTTATAATATTTTTTCTTACAAACAAGGTTGGGTTATCTCTTCTTTATTTTTAACCATATTAGATTTATTTGGCAGATCTCTCAAATTCATTTATCCTCATGATGCTTAGAATCTATTTTTTCCCCCCATGAGAAATCATTAAATGTATTGTTTAACATATGAAGCACAGGTTTCTTTACACTATGGGTTTTCTTACCCAAAAGTAAGATAGGGCACGTCTTTCTACCTATTCCTATCTTCTTCTCTAATCATCTTAATCCTCCGTAGTATAAAATGTTTTCTTCATGTGGATCTTGGACATTTATTCATAAATTTATTTCAAGGTAGTCTCTTCTTGTTTGTCTTTTTTTTTTTTAACCACATATAAGTTCATCTGTTATACTTTCTTTAAAAATATTTTTTACAATATTCTTTTAAATATACATTCAATATATTTTACAATATCCTTCAAACTTGCAGAAAAAGACAGAGGATTATAAAATGAATGCCCCTGAATTAAACATGAACCTCATCCAAATTCTAGCCTTTGACTATATTAGCTTCAAATTTTTTCAGAAAGAAATGAACATTACCAATATGGCTGAAGCCCCTGTTTACCTTTCCAGACCCTTCTCAAGTGGGATTCTTATAAAAAATTCAGGACTCCATTTTTAATTTGATTTTCAGTCTGACAACACCCATGGTCTAGAAATATATTTGCTTTTAATCATTTTCATACATTTCAAACACTAAACACGTTATCATAAACACTTTAGACGGTTTAGAGCAATGTTTTTCATATGTTCAGAACTTGTGTAAATGGAATCATGTGTTTCATCTCTAACTAGCTTTTTAAACTAAATGTTGAGATTTTGAGATTTATCCATGGGCTATTTAGTTGTTTACGCATTTGAAATGCAGTTTTTCATGACTAGAAACAAGGTTAAAATTACTATGCTTATCCATTTCTTCCCATTTTCCTTTCGCATATTTGGATGGAACTGGAGACCATTATCTCAAGTGAAGTATCCGCAGAGTGGAAAGGCAAACACCATGTGTACTTGCTAGTAAACAGGAACTAGCTGGTGAGCACATGCACAGAGAGGGAAGTAAAACTCAGTGTAAATCAAGCAGCAAAAAGAGAAAGGGCTGAGGATGAGGGAAAACCTACCTAACAGGTACAGTGATCACTACCCGGGAAATGGGCACGCTTGTAAGCCTGACTCAAGTATAACAAAATAGATACATGTGACCAAAAACATTTGTACCCTTGTAATATTATGAAATTAAAAATGTGCATGAATCTATTACACTTTTATTAAAAGTTTGGGGGTTTTGTTTTTGGGGTTTTTTTTTTGAGACAGTCTCACTTTATTGACCTCCATAGGGCGCTGTGGCATCACAGCTCACAGCAACTTCCAACTCCTGGACTTAGGCGATTATCTTGTCTCAGCCTCCCAAGTAGCTGGGACTACAGGTGCCTGCCACAACACCTGGCTATTTTTGTTGTTGTTGTTGCAGTTTTGCCAGGGCTGTGTTGGAACCCACCACCCTTGGTATATGGGGCCGGCGCACTACCCACTGAGCCACAGGTGTCGCCCTATTAAAAGTTTTTTTAAATAGAGAGTGGAACCTCTATATGATTATTTGATTTTGGTTTTTCTCTTGTGATCTCTCAATACGATGCCTTAATACAAAAACATACCTGAATTCTGAGTAAGCCACATCTAGAATTACTCATTATTATTCATTTGTGCTGCATAATTCTAGCTGCTAATCGCTTTTGAATTTTGCTTCAAGTTCTGCTGTCTATCTTTTTAATTTTTTAGATTTTAATATTAATGTCATGCAGGGTAAGAAAACATAATTGAAAATCTTTGTTTTTCTGTATTTTGGAATAATTGGAAGCACAGGAATCTGTTTTTTAATGATCTGATCAAATCCACCAGCAAATCTGGATTTAAGCTGATAGATCTGGGGAGAGAATATTTTCATAATAAAATTTTGAATGTTTTCCTTTGGCAATTGGTTTATGTTCTCAAGGATCAGTTTCACTTATTTATATTTTCCTAGAAAAGTATTGAGTTCATGTGGGATTTAAAATTTATTTTTATAATGATGAACAAACTAATCTTTTATAATTCTTTTAATATCTTCTGCCTTGGTGATATTTTCCCATTCCCAGTTCTTACGTTAGATATTTGTTTTTTTACTTTCATTGCCCTTATTAGGTTTGTTGTTGTTTCATCTTTTTTTAAGAGTCATTTATTAGGGGCAGTGCCTGTGGCTTAAAGGAGTAGGGTGCCAGCCCTATATGCCAAAGGTGGTGGGTTCAAATCCAGCCTCAGCCAAAAACGAAATAAAAAAAAAGAGTCATTTATTGAGTTGATTTATTAGCTCTATTCTTCTGTATGATCTCCAAGAAATTGAATTTTTACTTTTAAATTATTAAATCTTTCCTTTTGTTTTTCTTGTCTTATGTTTCAGTGACCCAAATCATTTATTTTTATTCTTTATCATATAAGTGTGTTTGGCTAGAGGCTTATCTCTATTGACTGCGATTTAACTGTATTCCTTAAATTTTGATATATAATGCTTTATTATAGGTTCATTTCTAGGTAATCCCTAGAAATTTGCTTTGGACTTCATCAGTAATCTAAGAGCCATTTAAAAGAGAAATTTTATTGTGTTTTATTGTTGGTATATATTTTTTTCATTTTCACGTTACTTATTTTTTTTAATTTTCTAGCCTTATTTCAATGTGATCACTGAATGTTTTTTTGCTAATAATTTTGCTTTGGGAAATATGTTTGTGATTTCTAACCTATTAATTATTTTCTCACGTGAACATTCTAAGAGCTTCTTAAATACCTGACAATTACACAATTTATTTCTGTGTACTACTTTTGGTCTATTTGATTGTGATTGTTGTGGTCTGAGAGATGAGTGGAAACATCACATATAAATGAATATTTTATTACTATATTTCTCTCTATTTTGTTTTTTGTGTCTATATACTGACTGATAGACCTTCACGGTCACACCTTTTACTCTCTCAAGTGCTCCTGTCTTCCCAAGCTACTGCTCGTGTGCGTGTGACTCTGTGTGTCCCTGTGTGTCCCAGTCGTGATCTGCTTAGGACAACGTGGCCCCAGCTCACACAGCACAGCTCTTCCCTGTCCATGTGCTCCGGGGGTCCGGTGTTTGCACAAGGGCAGCCCTTCTTGTCTCCTCTTCAGAGACAGACAGCTGCAGGATAATCACAAGCCACATTCTCTTTTCTTCTTCTATTAGTTCTCTTCCTGTAAATGTGGCAAGCTATGTGATTTCCTCAATGAGACCCACCTCCTCTGCCTCCCTGTAATGACAAACCAAGGGCAGAGAGTTCCTACAGCCAACTCAAACAGGTTTCCACAGACAAGAAAACCCAGGACTTTTTTCTTTCATCTATTCCCTAGTGCTCTGGATAATGTTTGCAATTAGCTGGCAGGGCCTAAGATAGGTAATTGCATATGTCTGTCAGTATCCCTGTACCCTGGACTGATATTTACTGTATTTGATAACTATTCATCTTAAATTATGATTCAAGGTAGCAGATATCCCTAGTTTTGTGAAAAATAAGGTTTGCGTTTATTGTTGTGATTCTTGTTTGAGTAATTTCAGAGTAGAGAAAGGCAAAGTGTCTTTCCTGTTCTTTCTCACAACTGGGATTTCCCTTGTACCTCTGAAAATTATTGAAGCCTTGAGCCTTACTCTGCATAAATAGAAACAGAATCTTTAAGAGTCCGTTTCAGGGATGTTTAATTAACAAACCCTACAGTTGACTTTTCTGTGGGAGCGAGACTCATTGCCTTTGCCAATCAAAAATAGGCTTTTACTCATATTTAGAAGATTCTACTTACCTTTCCTTCTTTGTATGACACAAATGTATTTTTTATTTTATTTTATTTTTTGCAGTCTTTGGCCAGGGATGGGTTTGAACCCGCCACCTCCGGCATATGGGGCCAGTGCCCTACTTCTTTGAGCCACAGACACCACCCACAAATATACATTTTTAAGCATTGTGTTATATATTTTTTAAGATTCTGTCATCTTCTAAAAAAGCAGTACTAAATTGACTTCCATAAAAGCTACTACTTTTATTCTCTAAGAGTTTGTAAATGGCTCAGTAAACATCTGTTTAATAAATGACATTATCAAACAGATGTTTACTACAATTTTATAGGAAGGCAAAGTCTGGTTCTGTGTGACTCTGGTGTTCAAATGTTTTCCTCTACAACGAATGAACAAAGTATCCTTTGAAACTCTCAACTATCTAATGATGATTTAAATAGAGTCAACCCACAGTATTTATCCAACCTTCCTTTGCAGTATAATCTTTATTTACTCCATCACAAAATCTTATGATTAGTAAAATAATTGTTTTACTGTTCCTCAGTTACACATTATACTCTTCCTGCTGCCTGATTTTGCTTACTCCAACTAAAAAAGATTTTGTCAACTGAGTTGATACATTGTGCCTATCTTTTTTTTAAAAAATCTCCAAAATCAACTTCTCTAAATCTCCCAACACAAATGTTGTTTCTTCAGCTCTGAATCATATGGGCAATTCATTTACATTTTTTTTACTATGCCTGTATTATATTATTACTACATTATATGATTTATTATATTAGTGTAGTTGACTTTTCCTTCAGTGATAAATTGTATTGTTAATATAATTATGGCATATGATAATTATTTAGCATCTACTAAATTGCAAACAAAGGTTTGGGTCATTGTTTGCATTAACCCTTAAACATGTAAGCTACATACAATTTTTTTTTTATTATTTTCCTACTGAGAATATGTGAATTGAGAGAAGTTGAACGCATTTTTCCAAAATCACACAATAGCAAAAGGTCAACATTAGCAGCCTTCTCAGTGTACAGGTGGTGCTTTTCAACCACAGGGCTCTGCGGTGGCCTCAGTAGGGTCATTTTGGGGTCTTTCTCAGTAACTTTCATACGGTAAACCCCAGGATGTACATTACATTGAATCTCATCACTCAACCCTTAACCATCAGTATCGTATATAGGCTGTTTTTATATAATTTTAAATGTGGAACACTCAAGTCTTTCATATGGTCAACCCCAAGTTATTTATGACATTGAATCTCACCACTTAGCTCTTAACCATCCATTTGATCTTATGTAGGCTGTTTTTATATAATTATACATGTGGAACACTCAAGTCAACATTTTAAATGTTTCTGTTTCCTCATTATACTCTAGAATTTTAATCAGAATACATTCCCAGCTAGAGAACATGGCCTAATCATTAGTTTTTATGCCTCTCTCTTCCTTTTAGTGGACCCCAATTGTTTTGAAGATCTGAATTGATAGCAATTACATCAAGCAGCCAGAAGATGATTAGCTTGGAAAGCTAAATTTTGTCACGTTAATTACCAGTGGTGCACACTGACTTTGATTCATGAATATGGCTTTTAGCAGAGCTCTTAAAGGAAGATGTTAATCAGTCAACACTCATTTTTTACAATTTAATGGAAATGTCAAAAGGAGAGTTGCAGGAAAAGCCCAGTCAAGAGAGACCCTGATGTGCAGTAAAAGAATCACCAAATATAAACGAAGCATTTGTTTTAAAGAAATGTTATAGGCTGCTTGATCATGAAATGAACACTTCTTTAACTGCTGGAGCTACCATCAAAAATCAATCATCAGTGCTCTTGAGAAATATGAGGACCAATGGAGAGACCGTAAACTGTCTTTCAGGTACGAGCTTCCTAAATTCTATTAAATAGTCCAGAGACCATTACTGTTCACTACAGGTTTAGCGTCATACTAGAGAGAAATGTGCAAAGATAAGACCAGGAAGAAAATGTATTATTTTTAAACTCAAAATATTTAGGATTTATTTTATCATTTTTTATCAAATTGAACATTCTCTGCAATCCCTTGCTAGCTCATTGTTGAACAAACACTACTAGGAATAAAGACTTCTTCACAATTGAGTCTTTAGCTCCTTTTAAAGCCTGCTGCCTTTCTTTGCCTTATGTCACAAAAAATCCCCTGGACGTTTTCTCTTCTTCTTGAGAGGAAAAAGACTTCCTTACCTGAACACTTTGAGAATGACAGCATGATTGGAAAAGATAAGCCCTGAATTTTGCTGCCAAATTTTGACACCAGATACACTATGGTTTCTGAAAAAACAATCCCACTTTTATAACATGTATTGAATCCAAGTTTCGAATGTACATTTAAGCCTTCATTTTTAAGCTATTTGGTTATGTCCAAGAAAAAAACAATATCAAAAATATAGATGAAGCCTCATTTGGGTACAGGAAACACTGTATTTCAAGGATATTGTATTTTCTATTTCAAAAACTGCAAATCAAATTCGACATCGACCAACAAAATATTTTGACCAGATATATCCATTTATAGAATTCATAAAAATTTTCCTGTTCTGTCTTCATTCAAAGCCCTAGTTCATACCCAGTAGCTACATATCTTTTATAAACAGAATGCAAAATCTTCTAATTTCTCTACAGATTATCATGTCAATTAGATGACAGAAGAATTTTCTAGTGAAAATAAAAAAGCAGTTGTAAATTTTGCATATAATTAAAATATACATCAACCTTACAAGGAAGGGCAGAAAATGATACAAAACAGCTGCTTTGTGTATAAATATTAGACAGGTGAAAATTAGCATTTTAATAAAAAGAGGAGTGCCAAAGAATGCTGCTGTATTTATTTAGGAGTTTCACATGGGTGACATAATTGAAAGAAAGGATTTTTCTGAAACTAATTCCTGACATTTGAACAAAAAACAACTGGAGAGCAAATCAGCAACATTTTAGTTCCTTTCTTTGCATCTTCCTTAATAGAGACACCGATGGGATTTCTGACCAAATGTGGATTTCAATCCACTTTTGCAACGAAAACTATCACAGTCCATGATTACTCATGCCCCTCTTTGCAGTAGAAAAGAAAATAATTCAACTAGAGATCTGCAATGCAGTTTTGCTGGCAGATTATCGGCATGGTCTAATTATTTGACACCATCAAGGATTCCAGTTTTGAAATTTGGAAATTTTGGATCATGAATCAATAAGATGTGTTTGATGCAATTCCATATACCATGATAGTGGATTAATATACTGCCATTCTATTCTAAACCTGTACTCAGACAGTTAATGGTCTCTGGACATTTTCCAACTTCATTTATCATTAGAGTTTGCATTATTTCTTCACATCAAGTAATATTTACATAATTGAGTCAGAGGTTTCCCAAGATAGACAGAAAGTTAACATAACATCTCATAATAGCATTATCAGATACTACACATATTGAATACTTTAGGGAAAAATAATTGCCTAAATTAAACATGATAGGTTTAAAATTGCTTTAACCCTTCCGCATGGTAAGGCAAATCATTTAATGAGTATTTTGTCTAGCTCTGCTCATTCGCATTTAAAAATGCTCAATTTTATAGCACATGTATAAATTTTTTTCAGCCACTGATTCTACAAATACCTGCAGAATACCCCCTGTACCAAGAATATAATGGCTACCAAAGCCAAATGCCTGCTCCCCAAGAGTTTATAGTTTAGTGGGAGCGTGCAAACAATATGATGTGCTCATCTCGTTCTCATATGAGAGTCTAATTGGACTACTGAAGTCACCATAATCACCAAAGTGATACCTAAGTTAAAATATTGGGCAATGGAAGTATGGACTTGGAAATATTTATCAGCTTGGACCATATGAAGTTGCTGTCTTTGTAGGTTAGAGATCATCAAAGCAGCAATGTCATATTTTTCAACCTAATTAATATATTGCACCATATGGGTGAACCACAATCCTCTACCTTGGATATGTTTATTGTTATCAGTATTTTCTCTTATAAATTGTGCTAATAAACCGTGCAGCACTGCATATCCAGTCACATAAATCTTCGTGCACATCGTTCATTCTCCTCCCAAGAAAAATCCTTGCAAGCAAAGTATACAAGCCAAAGCATATGCACATTTTTAAAAATTTTAAAACTCGTACTTTTACATCATGCTGAGGATATGTTGCTCAGACTATTGTTTTTATTTTGATATGATATACAGCGTTTAGAAACTAACTGCTCACTTTATCCATTTTCTCTATGGTGTTCTATTATCTATGGATCAATTTTGGCCATTTATTTTTTGCTAGAAAACTCTCACTTCACCCATATTTTGCCTTTTTTAAAACAAGAATTGTCATAGTAGTTTCTTTATTTTTCAAGAGAAAAATATACCGACGTACGTATGTTGTTAGACATCCCCTCCGTCATTCCTAACGTGATATGTTCATTTTTCCCTTTGTTTTCCTGTGCGTCTTCCCAAGGAATGGTCTATTATCATGAGATTGTCAAAGGACGAATATTAAATGAATAATAGTTGCCCCATGTTTCCCCTAATTTTTAAATTTTGTCTTTTCCTTTTTGGTAAATTGTTCCTTCTTTATTTCCTTTCAGTGTATTTTCTTACTCTTTGTTCTAATTTTTCCTAGTTGAATAAATGATCCTCCCACCTTGGCCTCCCAAAGTGCTAGGATTACAGGCATAAGCCACTGTGCCACCCACTAGTCGAACTTTTTAAGTTCCCTTCACACGTTATATTTGCATTCATATCACAAGGGATTCCATTCACAAACATTAGTTTGATAAAAACTTCACACGCATACCCCAGAAGTCAATACTGGATTCAGTCACTTTACTAAATCACTAAAATAATAAAGGTAATTAAAACACTGTTTTAATTATTTTAAAGCAAAAAGGGCTGAAGATTATGGAAAAGATGTTCTCTTACAAGTATAATGTGTCAGTAGTATGAAATTTTATAACAAAATCACGAGATTTTATTTTATTGTGAAGGTTATTTTTTGCATTATCAGTATTCTTATTATTATTGCTCAATATTTCATTGCAGCAATCATCTGATTTCTTTTCTAAAGGTATTTACTGACTGGCGCTTGTAGTTCAAGAGGCTAAGGCACCAGCCACATACCCCTGAGCTGGCGGGTTCAAATCCAGCCTGGGCCTGCCAAACAACAATAACAGTTGTAACCAAAAAATAGCTGGGTGTTGTGGCGGGCACCTATACTCCAAGCTACTTGGGAGGCTGAGGCAAAAGAATCACTTGAGCCCAGGAGTTGGAGGTTGCTGTGAGCTGTGATGCCATGGCACTCTACCCAGGGTGACAGCTTAAGGCTCTGTCTCAAAAAAATAAATAAATAAATAAATAAAAAGGTATTTATCTTTGTTCTTTACGAGGTTTTTGTTTCTAGTCCTTATCTTAAACATTGTTATTAAACTTTAAGCCTTTTTAATTTTGTGAAGGCAAAAAGTGGAAACCAAATAAACACATGTGCATGCATTGAGAAAATAAATAAATAAATAAATAAATAAATAAAATCACGAGATACTCAGTAATCAAGTACACTCTAATGACAAAGCTAAATAATCAGCATGTGGAACACAGAATGACAATTCTCAACCTGGAATTAAATGACTAGAAACCATGGGTCCGTTTGTGATAACATATAACCTATCAGAGCAGAATCAATACAAACCTCAGGTCACATAGTGTTTGGTGGATATGAATTTTAAGTGTATACATATATATTTCTATCTATATAATCAAAAAACTCCACATACATTGCAAGTTTCAAGGATTCTCATCTCTGTAAAGTAGCTGGCTTTCGGTTGCCACTTTGTGGCTGTGGCAAAAGAAACTAGAAATAGCTCTAAAAGGCAAAGGAGAAAACAAGAGGGAGATTTGGGCGTGGGGACAGCATTGAAGGAAGTTGAGCAATGAATGTGTCTTTTATCCTTAGCTTTTTCAGACCAAATACAAGTTCTTGAAGACAAATCTCAAGCGCCATAATTCTTTCTTACCTAAAGTCAAAATAAAACAAGTGGTAAGAAATGAGCTCTTCTTTCTGTACTCAATCTCCATAAAAATACACAGAATAATGAGAGGGTATCGTTGAGACATGCCACCTTGAGAGAAGTTAATATTGGAACATGAAGTGAGGCCATGCGTCACGGAGTCACAGCCAGCGTCCTCTGTGACCAGCGGGGGGGGGTTTGAACTCAGCAGACCTCCTCCTGTCTCTTGTCACCGCAGTCCAACCATCTGGCCAGGTTTCATCCTGCCGTCCACCTTCACAAATCACTGGCTCAGTTGTAAATACAGGACCCAAGTACATCCCTCCATCTGCCTTTCTTTTGGCAGAATGAAGTGCAGTGGGGACTGTGTGAAAAAGCTGGGGATACTACGCCCACAATAACTTTGAACATCCAAAAGCCCGTTTGCTCGGATATGCTTCTCAATTATGTTTCCCAATTCTCTATCTTGACTACCAGGGTTCATTTCATCAGTGACTTACAGGAGGCACTCACACTCAGTCTGAATGAGTTTCCATGCGCTCTCATTCCCATTTCAAACAAAAAATGTCTCACTCAGGTCCCCTTGATAACCACTACCATTAAGAATGATGTTCACATTAAAAATACCACCTTCTTGCTACAGCCATCTGTCTGGCATGCCATGGCAGATGACTTCCTTCACTGAGACACAAGACTCTGGGGAATTATAATAATTCGGGGGAGAAAGAGAAATTTCTTGTAATATATGCTAAGTATACAGCATGATATGTTTCTTCAGTGGATATAACTGGTTTAATAATCCCACCAGCAATACCCAAAACTTCTCTTGAAAGTCAACACACAAGTCAATCCTTCTCCATCTTCAGAGGTGAGTAATGTAATTTGAGAAGTATCTTTAAGGGCCTGTTCAGATCCAGACATCCATAAGGAAGACCAGGTCTTTGACTATAACGTGACACTGGCCTTGCTGTCATCAGTGGAAAGTGTGGTCTGAGTCTGTCACTACATCTATAACCTGCCCACGGACCAGTGTCACCTTGTGCGGTCCAGAAAGACTCCTCTGGCTTTGCACTTACAAGGAGCTCAGCTTCCTTTAGAACATCCTGTGAGTAGAAGTGTGAGCCATGGAAGCTGGGCTTGCCACAGTAGGGGGACCTCTGCAGCATGGCCTGACCACTGCAGCCATCGGTCTCACACTGGTGTCTCCCTGGCTCCCAGGCTGCACTCCTGCTGGAGAAGCACCTCACCCAGGAGAAGCAGGAGGGAGCCTGTATAGTTTTTTTCTCAATTATGTTCTAAATATGATATAATTATAGATGTGAGTCTGTCTGAGAGTTAAAGAGTCATTTATCTCGAATGAAAAATTGGTTGCTTTGGCAAATATTGAGGTGTTTGGAGCCATTCCAAATCCTTCTTGTCTGCCTTCACTTTCTATAGAATGTGGACAGCTAAAATCTCAACAAGTCCTCACAACTACTACGTAGAGTCTCGTTCTAACCAAAGAGATGTTAACAGAAACTGCTGAGGAGTACTGCCAGGAATGTTCTAGAAGAGGTCTCATAGAGCTTACTGTCTGTACTGGTTGGCTTTTCCTTTTAGTCCTCTCCTCTCCCCCTTTTTACTGGTTGGAATGTGGTCATTTCACCAAATGTTTAGTAGTCACCTTCAACAGGGGGATGAAACCACACACTTAGAACACTATGACAGGGAGACAGAAAAAAACAGAGATCCTTCAGGAAGCCTGAGGCTAGTATACAGAGCTGGACTGCCGGCCTCCGGACTTCTTGCTTCATGAAAAAAATAAAGCCTTTTTCTTTTGTTTAAACCACTTTCATGAGGTTTTCTCTTTCTTGCTGCTACAACTAATCTTAACTGAAAGCATGGCTGCCTTACATCTGGCTCTCCCACCCGGAATCCTGTTTACTGGTCAATGCAAATGTCTCCCAGCTCCTGTGAGCTCACAGTTATTCCCTTCCCTGGAAAACCATCCTAGACTAAGAATAGCTCCCTGATCCTGGGCCAGATACTCACTGCCAGTGGTTTAGAGATGAGACAGCACAAGAAACTCCACATGCCTGAAGGTGATACAGTCAGGATCTACAGGATCATTTATAAGCCATAGTTTGTTCTGGGAGTGCCTGAGGCAGATTTCAGTCTCCCTGCACCACACACACAGTGTTCTAATTCCCTGACCCTTGATAAATCACTTGTTTCTAAAGAACACTCTCTAATTCAGTGGGTATTTCTGTGTCAGCACTTTTTATATAAATACCTATATTGATTATATTATAGATAAAGGATGTATCATGTATAGTTTTGCTTCTTGAAATTGTTAAACAAACTCTCTATGGCATAATATAAGATGAACTTTGTTTGGATTCATGGAAATTTGAAAATAAGTGATTTTTCTCTAAGTAAGTTACCAAGAATATAATTATTCTTACTAAGCCTATCACTTAGACCCACTATGTTCACATTTATTTATCATTTACATTCTCCTTGTTTTTGTAAGGTTTATACTTTTTAAAAATCACATGTATATTTTCTAATTCATTCAGGTACATCTATTTTTGATCCAGATGTAAATTGTCTTACCATTTATAAAATGAATCCTCTACTCTTATCTCGCCTGCTTTGAATTCTTCTGAGCATTTCAGTATTGACCATCTCTGCTTTTCATTTGCTACTATTTGTCTGACATTTCCCCCATATTGTTTAAACCTTTCTGTCAATGTAAATGACTTTTAAACTTTTCTTTTGTAAATAGCATATATCAAGATTTTTTGCCCCAATCTTAGTGTCGCCTTCCTTTTTTCTGTTTTTTGACACTGTGTGTTTGAAGAGGTGTTTTCTTTAAGCCATCACATTTATTATAATATATCACTCATTTTAAATATTTTATGTTCCTTTTCATTATTAGAAATTTTATTCATTGATATGGCTATTTTCATTCATTTTCCTTTATCATTTAGCTAGAAATTTTGAAAGTAAATGTTCTTTTTATTACAATAAAAGAATAAATTTTATTCCAATAAAATTTCAATTTAACATCTTTTATTCCAATAAAAGAATTTTTATTGGAATAAACTTTATTCCAATAAAATTTCAATCAATTTAACATCTTTTCTCAGTATTAGCAATATGAAAAGCATCTATTGACGTCTCTTTTTTACCAAGTTTCTTCATATAAGCTAATATATTAAAGCCAGAATGTGATTTTTTTATTTTATTTTTTAAATTATTTTTTTCTATCTGTATTACTTTATAATCGCATCAACAATGATAAAGAATAATTATGTTCTAATTCTTAGGCTAGTGAAATTTGTTTTCTCTATTTATTCTCTCTATTTCTCTCTATTCTTTCTTCTGCCTATTCATAAAAAAGTTATTATTATCCAGGAAATGTAAGATACTTTGCCACATCTATGTATAGATTTCTTTCATTAGTTATTCCTGTACTTCATTTGCCATTTTAATTTGCTTCCTGAAGACCTTCTTGAACTCATGAAAACTTGTCTTCCATTGTTTCCAAATACTGCTTCTCCTCTTTGTTCTGATACACACACACACACACACACACACACACACACACATATATATGTTAACTGAATGCCTCTTAAACATCTATTGGATCTCAAAGGCCTATCCTCTATGTGTCAAAGGAAAATTGCACTGGACAAATTTACAGAGGCAAAGAAGATGAGGCTCAATACTATTGCAACAGGGGAAGAGATTAAACTCAACTCACTGAAACAAAAAGTTGGAGAGATTTTAAGACCTGGGTGAGGTTGTGAACAGGTACTGAGGATGTTCGTGGGGAAACTGGTGCTCAGGCCATCTGTGATTGCTTCTGGGCACCTACTGAAGTCAGTCTCCTACCCTCCCAGGAAACAGAAAGAGAGGGGCACTATCTTCCTCCAGATTACATTTCAAAGCAACAGCACTCTCCAGTCCTAGAGAAGGACATTCCTGGATTGCAAAAGTGACTGACTAGAGGCTATGAGAAGATTTATATATAACCCATAGGAACAGGGAAAGAATTTGCAATTGCAAGTTTTCTAAAGTAAATCCCCTACGAAAAGGCCTCAGACTCAGGAAGAAGCCCATCTAAAGCCAGTCGGGCCCAGTAGTGGGACTTTAGGCTGTCTTGATCACACGCCACTTGTCTGTTCTTATTTTGGCCCCTTTGTGTTTTTCTGAGTTCCAGAATTACTTGAACTTTTCAGTTGCATTGCTGACTTGGTAAAATTCCATCGAGGATCTCATATTTCATTCAGGTTTTAAATTTGGTAATTGTGTTTTTCACTCTGCAGGATCATTTTCTCCTCATGATTGTTCATCTGTCTTAATCGGATGTGTGCCCTTGATTTATTTTTGATACCACCCTAACTAACATAGCCTACAGTTTTCTATTGTGTGGCAAAGCATAAGAATATCCTATCTTATTTTTTGAATATCATTATCTTCTGAATCAAAGTAACTGTTCTTGTTGCTTGCTCATGATCACAGAGAATAGTCTGTGCCTTTTCAATACTGAGTGTTGAGATGGGTTCTGCCAAAAAACTTGTGCATCTATTTCTAAGTCTTTCTAGTACAAATGGAAGGAGAAGAGAGTAGTTCTCAATTGCATCCCTTTTCATTTTGCTAAGCAGGAGATCCAATAGCCCGGGGTGGTGGTGGAGAAAAATTAAGCCTGGAAGTCAGGACAGGGCCTGTCCGTCTACGTTACAGGTGCGTTTTCATTTTCTCTGTTTTGTGAAGGAGCTAGTAGTCGGATACCTAAAAGACACTCCTGTGTAGAAATTCAGGGATTGCAGTGGTGCCTTCTTTTTGACCCCTGAATATGACAAAATCTGCCCATACCTGGCATTGAAGGGGAAGGATTAGCAAAGTTTTAGTAATGGTTAAGGCCAATTCATGGGGCAGGTACAATGGGCACAGTGCCTAGGGCCCAGGTTACTTTCAGAGGAACACAAAAATATTCTAATTTGTCTTAAATTAGAAAAGAAAAATAATGAATATATAATAAGGAATCCAGCCTGGATTATACCTATGTTTATACCAAGATGGAATATAATTTGTAATTCATTCTCACCCTCTCTCTCTTTCCGAGAAACGAGCCCCTAAAGGGAGGAATTTCTAAGGTCCATGACAGTCACAATGTGGCCCTTCCAGCAATTCTTCCATTTCATTTTTAGCCATTTTAACACAGAGATTCTTGGTCACATGAGTAGTTCCTTCCACTTGGTATGACTCCACTATATCTTACAGAACTGCATCAGTTTCTGGTTGTGAATGTCATCCACAGCCATATTTCCCCCCCTTGATTTTGTGTCCTGTTGCCTATTGTGACAAGATGCTGATAGGCCAAAACGTATGACCACCTTATTCATGAACTGAATAAATAATCATGAAACTTTCAGTCACCCAGGTTTCATTCCATTAATAATATACCAAGTGTTTTATAAAGCACTAAAAAACCAGATCTGATAATAAAGTGTATGTTATTTCAGAACTCAAAATACACTCAGCCAAACAAAATCTACACAGCATATTTTATTCAGTTCAAATTTCTTCTTGTTTCTGGAAAAATTCTGAAAGCTAAATTTAGAAGTCTCATGAGAATCACCAAAAAGGCTTTCCACTTAATAAGAAACGTGAAGTCCTAGAGCAGTTGAGGAGGCTTCTCCTCCAGACAACTGCTGTAGTTATTACTAGAGATGAAATTTTAAAAGGCTATGGAACAACTCAGTTTGTCAAAGCGATCTAATATGAAAAAAAAAATTCTCTTGAATAGCTAAGAAACAAATACGTAGAATTCCATGGCCGAAGAATATCTTCATCCACAGGGGCCAGAAGAGAACAGGTTCATAGTTACAAGTGTCTTACTGCCTGCTTCCTCTGTGCCAGCCCTTCCAGCTCACACGTGGTACAGTGTCATCCTCTAACAACTCCAGATAACAGCTACTTTCATTATAAATATTTTACAGATAATAACTCAGGCTTAGAGGTTTTAAGTAATTTGCCCAAAGTCATATCTAGTAAGGGCAGAAGTGAAAGCCAACTAAATTCAATTTGGTTCTTTGCTCTAAACTTATTACACTGCTCTATCTTCAAAATAGCTTTTTTTTTTTTTTTACATGGAAAGAAAACACACTTGCTGGAGGGCTGTCATCACAATTTTACTGCCATATATACTTTTTCCTTCAGCATATGTACAGAAAAGTTTTCTTACTGGCTGTGGTTTTGCTTTTTTATTAAGAAATAAATTCAAAAACACTTAAAGGGGGCAAGTTCTATTACCCTCTGAAACCTTTTATATCACTACATGAATCCTAAACTTTCTAGTAGTATCCTAATACTACTTTCCCCTATACTACAAAATTTGCACTATATATGTATACATAGTGTATATATATATATATATATATATATATATATACACACACAATATATATATACACACATAGTATATCTTTTATATATATATATATTTATTTATATTTTTTAAATATATACATATATACATATACATTTCTTTTTTTAAATAGAATCTCATTCAGTTGCCTTGCGGTTGAGTGCTGTGGCATCACAGCTCACAGCAACCTCAAACTCTTGGGCTCAAGCGATTCTCCTGCCTCAGTCTCCTGAGTAGCTGGGAATAGAGGTACCTGCCATAACACCTGGCTACTTTTTCTATTTTTAATAGACATGGGGGTCTTGCTTTGCTCAGGCTGGTCTAGAACTCCTTAGCTCAGATAATCCACCCACCTTGGCCTCTCAAAGTGCTAGGATTATAGGCATAGGCCTCCGGTCCTGGCCCACCCTGTATATATTTTCAAACATAGTTTTACATTACACATTTGTATGTTTGCATGTGTAACTGCTAACTAGTAGACTTTCAATAACTATATTTGACTATTTGAAGATAATATTTAACAGATTGCAAAGTGCTTAAAGACAAGGAAGATATCTAACAGAGTCATATGACCTCTTTCCAAAGCTCATGTGACCAAATGCATTTTGGACTCACATATTTTTTAGAATTTTGAAGAGTACACACCTGTCTAGGGTAGCAACATGTAATCAAAGATCTCCATATTTCTTTAACAAAAATTGTTAATATTCACATAAAGTGGAATAAATAATGTATAAATAACCTTAAAGCAGTTCAGAACAGTTTTGCTGTCAAGTGAACTCAGGTGAAGATCAGGTTCTGCTGCCAAATGAGTCATAAAAACAGCATATTTAGTTTGAGATTCAAAATTATAGAAGAGGAAAAGTGGACCTGCAGTTCTCTATACCCTCTGCAGCTCCACCACGAGGTATTCCACAGCTGATGGAGAAGTCTGTTTATCCCTACAGCTCAAATTAATGGAATATGCCCCAATTCAATAGATAATATTTATAATAAATCATAAAAAATGAATATATTAAGTTTTGAGATGAGTACGAAGTCAAATTTTTCATTGGCATGTCTTTTTGGCAATGGCAAAAAGACAGTATTTTAAAGATATTTTATAACATGGAGAATTTTCAAACATAAAAACATGATCCAAAATAAAAGAAACGGGGGCTGGTCCAGAGTGGTGGTACAGTTATCCACGCCATTTAATTGACACTTTGGGGCACAGAATGCGATAGGAAACTGGGCCCTTGGGATTGCTATGAAGGAGGACTGAGACACCACGTATTGTGTCCTTTATATGAGCAGCAGCATTACCTGAAGTTCAACTCTGCTAAAAGAGGACATTCTAGAATTACAGTGCTTGGGATTTGGAAAGAGGAGAGAGAGGGTCAACTAATTCAGCTAATTGTTTTCTCAAACAACATTTTCCCTGCTTTATATTTTAGATGTGCATAGCTGGATTTTAGTTTTAATAATCTGACAATATTACTTCTAAAAACGTTAAAGTACAAATAAAATGGCTAGTGTTATAGTTATGAGTTTTTCAAAGAGATTTAAAATAGAATTCGATTATCTGGCAACCATACTGTCTTTGCATTTCAAATAAAATTTGATTCTCAAAAGCACAAGACAAATAATCACACAAATGAAAAGATATTTGACTCTGTGCCCTAATTCGCTAGACTGTTCCACCTTTGTGTATACGCACGCACACACACACCCACAAACTTGGAAATGGGTGTCTGTTATTTACACTGAGATGCATCTATATTATTTAACAAGGAAACAAGGGCTCTAAATTAAATGTTTAAGTCAATGGAAAAAAAGCAAAACTGTAGAGACCAAGTTGATACTAATAAACTTTTCTAATCTTACTCATTTGACTGATACATTTAAGTAAAAATGAAAAACAATTATAGTAGGGTCGCTGAGTAGGCTAAGAAAGCCACATCAGTCAATGTCAAAATATCAGATCCAGCAAGATAGTTTTTGTTTTGTTTTTGCAGTTTTTAGCTGTGGCCGGGTTTGAACCCACCACCTCCAGTATATAGGGTTGGCAGCCTACTCCTTGAGCCACAGGCGCCACCCAGGAAAGATAATTCTTTAATAATACTCTTAACTTTACCTGGTACAGACACACGGTAAATACTTAATATTTGCCTTTTGTCTAAGATCTGCTGTTACATAGCAAGTGTCCTATGTACTTAATCTGAACATGCAAGAGTATATTAAGCAAAGAAGAATGTTACATTTTGCTGATCTCAAAGCACAAAGATGTAAGGTGAGTTTCACAATTACACATGGAACTTAGTCAAGGATCCAATCCTGATTCTAAGTTGAATGCTTTACTCAATAAGAGCCACTGCTTCCTTTCATTCAGTTACTATAATTAGTAACTCCATTTTCTAAGCCAGATCATCAGGTTAAGAAGGAGTGCTATTTCAAAGCTGCTTATAAAATAGCCTAGAAATTAAATAGCAGATTCTTGAGCTACAAGAAGTTTACGGTATCTAAATAATGAGGCCCATATAGAAAGCTTCCCTAAATGCCGTACTCTGAAAATACAAGTATCTTCAATTTTAAATCAAAGTGACTATTGTTTCATCTATCCATCATGTTCACCTATAACTGATTTATTTAGCATGCTCTGATATTATAAAAAGAGACTATCCATAAATATGCATTATTCCCTTTGGTGAATCAACAACTGTTGACTTTTCCATATTGAACACATTATTTTTAACTAAACGAGCAACACTCTTCTCTTCAAGGAACCAATAACTATGTAACTAACTTTAATTGTTCAAGGTTTAAAAAGGTTTGGACAGTAATAATATGCAGGGAATGAGACAGTGATGATCTCAAACAGCCTCTGTTAAAAACTCAACACCTCCCAGCATCCAAAGTGAAGGAAAATGAAATGCTATAAAGCTATCCACCTAAGGGCACTTTGGAAAATTTTTTCTGATGGATGGAGAGAAATCCCGAATTTTCATCATATGGACAGCCAAGTTCTAAAAATGAACAAAGTTATTCTTCAAATGAAGAAAAGAGTAAATCCCAGGGAAAGCTTTGGAGAATGGGAGATGTGAGTTAGAATCCCAGCCCATCATTTATTGACTCTAAATGGGTAACTTCATTTGACTTCAGTTTCTTCATCCATGCAGAGGGGACAATATCTGCCCAGAAGCACCATGTCAATACCCTAGTCCATTATACTGCTATAACACAGGCCCTCTTAGAAGGCTTCTGCCATTTCTCCTAGAGGATTTTTTTTTTTTTTTTTTTTTACCTATTAGGACAGGAATAAATTAATGGGTGCTACAGACACAACTGAATTCACTGAAGCCGCCAGCATTACCTGGAAGCCTTCTGGGTTCTCTAGCAGAGAAGACACTGAACAACTTTCATAACGCTCAGTATTTTATAATAAAAACTATCTATCATGTTCCTGCTTCCAAAATGAGAATCTATTTTGCTTTAAAAAGAGATATTCATCAGCTGGAATAAAGGAAATAAATAGGCCCAATTCCACATGAAAACATAAATAAAATACTTAATCTAAGGCAAAGATGACAAGCATAAGTTTCCAAGAATTCATGGACACGATTAGTTTCTGAGAGGCCCCTATTTTGCTGAAGTATCACTGAAGGAGGCTCCCCTGATTGAGTAGGTATCCTATTCTTACAGGAACAGTCTTATCCAATCGTGCTTGTAATTGAAAGCTTTGATTTAAACCAATGTAAAACTTGTTTTTACATAGAGCTATGAAACTACTTTTCTCCTGAAGTTAAAAGGCTCCTTATACTTTCTATGGGGAACCCAGAGCTTTGGCTTGAAGTGAATTCGAAGATGATTTTATGTTTACAAAGACAGGGTGGCCATAAAGATCGTGTACAAATTGCACAGGAACTTTATTGACCTGTATTGACACACAGTTAAGGAGCAGAAATTCTCTCATTTTCTTTAGAGATAGAGTCTCACTACGTTGCTCAGGCCAGACTCAAACTCCTAGGCTCAAATGATCCTCTTGCCTCAGCTTTCTAAGGGGCTAGGGCTACAGGCATGTGTCACCACACTGGGCTTCAGTTTAAGTATCAATTTGCATGACATGCTGAAGCTTAAGTGAAAGTTTACTCTAAAATTTAAATGTTTTTCTTTTTAAGATTAAAAAAAAAATGTATATGGTGAGTACAATGACTGTATTCTACATTGTTCCAAGCTCTTCATATGAAAAGTAGCTCAATAATTCATATTAGTTTAGTTTAATGGATTTGTTATTTCTTATTTTAGTTGAAGGAATGTCCTTTATTGATTTCATTGTTTATATATATGCATATATATAAAATAAATAAAATAAAATAAATAATTCTATACAAAGTTTCAACTGTTTCAGATCAAAGAAAATGGCTGTTAAAATCGATGAGAATCAGGAGAAAGATCCAAGTTAATTTTTTATTTGTACTAAGTTCAGGTTCTGATCTCTGGCTACAACAGATACTGGATCAATGACTCTGAGCAAGTGATTTTACCTCTGTGAGCCTTTCCTGTAACACAAGGGGAAAAAGACCTTTCTGGCTGGCTGTGAAGATTACATAAAAATATGTACAAAAAAAGCTTTGTATACACCCTATATATAGACAAACCATTACTTTCTCTTTCACCATTACTGTGAAAGGATGTTGCAAAGATCAAATAAGATTATAAAAAATATAAAGACCTTTATAATTTCGAACTTTAAAGTGTATATTATATATGGGAGGAGGTTATAGTTATGTATTTAAATGAATCAATTGCTACCTGTGTTCTATAACAGTAGGCAAGACAGAAGGCAACACTCCTAGCGTTCACTCTGAAGTACACTTACTCTTGAATATCACAAGTTTACCCTTATCTGTGCCTACAGTCAGGTGAGGATATTATGGCTGGTTTTCAACTATAATTATAGTAATAATTGTTAACAGATTTTGAATCTGGACTATCTACCTATCTCCCAATGTCCTTTTTACTGCCAGCTAAGTCAATGAGTTCCAGATACACTTGGAAATACATGCAGTGTTTTTCAGTCTCTAGATGCATTTATATTTGCCCATGTCCAACCCCCACGTGGTCCAGGCAAAGCTTTACTCATCATATTGAGTCCATGATATTCTAAAGCAGTAGTTCTGAACCTTCCTAATGCCGTGACTTTTTAATATAGTTCCTCATGTTGTGGTGACTCCCAACCACAAAATTATTTTTGTTGCTACTTCATAACTGTAATTTGCTACCGTTATGAATCGTAATGTAAATATCTCATATGCAGGATTTATTTTCATTGGTCGCAACCCACAGGTTGAGCACCACTGTTCTAAAGAATATATTGCTCCTTATATGGCACTTTCAACATTTGTTAAGGGTTGTATCTTATCTCAAAGCATTTAGATTTTATTTTTTAAGGAGGAGGAGGAGGAAGAGGAGGAGAAGGAGAGGAGAGAAGGAAAGAGGAGGAGAGAATAAAGGAAGAAAAGAGGAAAGAAGGGGAGAGAGAGGAAAAAGCATCTGGTACCACTGCAGGGAAAGGGAGAAGGATGGACGCTGGGGCCACCTGCCCTGTAGTCTCGTTTTCACTCCCCCTTAACTAAACCTCTTGCCATGGAAAAGTGGATCCCTTTCTTCAAGCCTCCTTCCTTAGATTTTTTTTAAATGCTGCCTTGTGAGTTTATGTGAGGTCTAGAGACAATATACCTGACATATGGAAAGAAATGGTGGTTGCCGTCCTATCTGCACTTCTCTCCTTATCCATCCTCCTCTCTAGCCATTTCCCTAGGCGAGTCTTAGCTCTAAACAAATTAAATCTGAACGTCTGCCTAAGCATCAGTATTGTTAATGTTACCCAGGTGTTTTTGTTTGTTTTTGAGACAATCTCAAGCTGTCACCCTGGGTAGAGTGTCATGGCATCACAGCTCACAGCAACCTCTAAATCCCAGACTTATGCGATTCTCTTGCCTCAGCCTCCCAAGTGGCTGGGACTATAAGTAACCACCACAACAACCGGCTACTTTTGGATTGTAGTTGTCATTGTTGTTTGGCAGGCCTGGGCTGGACTAGAACCCGCCAGCTCTGGTGTATGTGGCTGGCGCTCTAGCCACTTGAGCTACAGGCAACGAGCCACCCAGTTGGTTTTAATACCCAGCTAAGGTTGTGAGCCACTCTGTCACCCTAACTTTCAAAATATTAAAGAGATCTGTGGAATTTAATCCTTCCTCTGAAATTGACTAGTTATTTGTCATGGCAAATGGTATTCATCCCTATACTCTCTGACGCAAGACTATGTTTGAAATCGGTTGAGGAAAAAGCATCAGGGCTGATCCACTACCTCCCTCCAGGCTCTATTATAATAAAAATCTGAGACCGTAATAGATTTCTTTCTTTTTTTTTTTTTTAATTAAATCATAGCTGTGTACATTGATATGATCATGGGGCATCATACACTAGTTTCACAGACCTGTTGACACATTTACATCACACTGGTTAACATAGCCTTCCTGGCAATTTCACAGTTACTATGTTAAGACATTTACATTCCACAATAGATTTATTTCTTACAAGCAACAGGAATGTAACTATTTTCTCCAAACCAACCATCATCAAATCAGCCCCTGAAAGATTACTTGTGTTGTATTTTTAATAACAAGGAAAAAATACATGCATTGGTAACATTAACGAGGCAAAGAATCCTGCTAATGTGGCATTATCCTACCCACAAATTAAGCTATTTTGTTGCTTTCTCCCTTAGTTAATATTGTTGATGTAGTTATCCTTTTCTGATGGTAAGAATTAAAAATTAACAAAGAAGTGTTGGTACCAAAGTTACTTACGACAGTGTGCCCATCTGTGGTTCTCAAAAAGACATCACCTGGGCGGATCACCTGGGAGCATTTACAAATTATCTGGTGTCATTCCAGACCCACTGAATCAAAATCTTTCAGAATGGGTCCAAGGAATCTGTTTTAACAAGATATTCCAGTGATACTCAAGGCACATTTACGCTTAAGAATCGTGGGCTTAGGTACCCCATGACTGTATTAATGTACACAGCTATGATTTAATTAAAAAAAGAATCAAGGGCCCAGAGGATATCTAAGGCAAATGAAATTCAGTTCTTAACCTGTGATATTATATTTTCTTATCTCATTATTTTCTGTTTTTCATTTTCCCACCAAAATACTTACAAAATAATTTTCTTGCAGAGAAGTGAGTTGATGGCACGCAGAGCAGAGTTTCATATTGAACCATATTGTGTTTCAGTGAGTCCTAAGGCAGTCAGAACCCCCAGGGAGCTGCATAGTACAAAATCCAAAAGTTGCAAAAGCTGCAGAACATTAACAAATGCACTCACTTTTAGCTCACTGAAATAAAATCTTGCCTTTTGGTTGGCTTATGATAAATGTCTATATACATGTCTACAAAGAAATCCGTATTAAAAGGAGCTCTTGACAAGCCTTACATCTGATAAGGTAACCATTTCAAAACTACCGCATACACTCGAGTATAAGCCAACCCGAGTATAAGCCGATCCCCTTAATTTTACCCTAAAAACTGGGAAAACTTAGTGACTTGAGTATAAGCCGAGGTGAAAAAAGCATTGTAAATAAATGGTTAAAAATCCTGAATCCTTATACTCCTTATACCCCTGATTATAAGGATTCAGGATTTATAAACATTTATTTACAAGACTTTACTGCCTTAAATGGGGTTTTCACTTAATTAAATGTGCCATCAAATATTGTGGGTTAAATAGTTCAGTGGAATACAGTTCAGTTCAACCGCCTACCTCTTCAGCTCAGCCACGACTTGTGGACTGAGCTGAAGCACTGCCCCCTCAAGCAGACGGTAGAAGACGACTGGAGACTATGTGCATTTGATTAGGTGCATGTGCACCGAATCAAATAACCTGTATGACCCGAGTATAAGCCGAGTTGGGTTTTTCGGCACAAATTTTGATCTGAAAAAAACTCGGCTTATACTCGAGTATATACGGTAAATTAAAGTCCAGAGGACAGGCTGATCCAAAGCACCATTTCTTAAAACAAATAATATATAATATTGACCTCAATATCTATTTCTGAAAATATATAAGAGATGAGAGGATCTTGATCACAAAGGATTAGATATGCTACAGTGTCTCCATTTTCTCATAAAGATGAATAATATAACTTCATGAATAATCAACATTTTAATCATGCCCAGATTGGAAGGAGGGGGGAGGTGCTGTTTAATATGTGATCTCTTATGTAAGATTTTATAGTTTCTACTCCCCTAAATATTAATTCCAGAAACACCCACACTGTTGCATTTTTTTATGCCCAAATTGCATGGCCTTCCAGAATTTACTAATGATTAAAACAAACATCTGTGTTTGGAAATTTGAAAAATCTTTTAATGTGTCCATCCGTGGAGAATTATCAAACAGACAAGATGGTAAGTCAACTCTCAATTATCCTTATAATTTGAGAACACCAATTATATAAATAATCCTATTAAAAAACGAAACAGCCAATAATTTTAACTCATTTATATCGACTTTAGATCACATATTTTCACCCACATGTGGTCAAAGCTAAAAATATTTTAAACAGTACTACACAGTCTAACATTAGAATGAGGCCATGATTAATCATTCCCATCTCTTACCACATTCCCATCTCTTAGTCAGAAAAAGAGATATTTGCAGTCATCACAAGAATCCCAGTCACTCCCCTGGAAGGTCACTTTGACTTCAACTTGTTCCTCTTAGCTGTGAGAAGTAGAGAAGCATTGCCATTTTAAAACAGCAGGGGGACAAAGTTATGTTTCTGCCATCAAGTAATAGATTTGACCAAAGCACTAACTGTGGTTGGTTGGACATTTATTATGTTTACTTTTCCATTAATTTTATTAGGTATAGAGCTTCTCACTTCTCCCTAAATACTGACTTTCATCTCCTACACCTCATGGGAAATTTTTAACATGATAGGAGCTTAAAAATGTAACATCTACACCATATTTTCCCCAGAACTTTAGTTATTCAAATGTGGGGTTTTTTCCTGCTTTTTGGTGAGAATATGCACTAAGCAATTTACATGCGTTTTGCCAGTAGATAAAAATAGAAAAATCAATCTACAAAAATATGCCAAATAGCAAAGAGATTAGAAACACCTAGAAATTACTGAGTAAATGTATTCTATTTTGATCAACAGACTTTATTTGGAATCATATAAACAAGTATAATGAGAACCATGACAAACTCCCAAGGATGACAGATTTGATCTTAGCCAACTTCAAGTTTATTTAAATTTCTGGTCAATAAGTAAATAAATTATTATAATGACTTCCATGAACTGTACATGAACTGTATCAATCCATAACTTGAGGGAGGTCAATATTTCTCTAAGTGATATAAATTACCTCAATGCTATTTGAGACACTAGTAAAAATAAAATAGCCATGATATGATATTAAAAATGAAAAATTAATTTAACAACTCTTTAATAAATGTACTTGGTCTTGAAATTAACACAAAGGTAAGCTGACCACATAGTCTCTGTGTTTCAGGAGACAGCTAAAATGGTTAAAATATTATTTAATATTATACATTAAATAATAATCATTATATTTTAGTAACAACTTACTTGCATAATTCCAACTAACATGAAAATTCTTGTGGGGTAGATACTATTCATACAAACTATAAAATCTTCCACATAATTAAAATAAGTATCTTGCAGGTAATTTGCAATAAATCCTACTTGGCACCTATTAGAAAAAAAATTGTGCTGTATGAGTTTAAAAAACGGACTACTATCATTGGAAATAATCTGAGGATCTCTTTTAAAAATCTTTACCTTTAAATGAAGTACATCAAAGAAGGGGAGAAACTGGATAAATGTGAAGGAACTAAGGCACAGTTATTTATAATAGGCTGAATGAAGACACGGAAGCACAATGTGGGTGCTTTGTTTGGAAAATAACAAGGAAGTTTGTCTTTGGGAGGGAGTGATAGTTATTGTTGCACGGGTAGTGTATATGAAACATGAAGTCCTTGAAAAGAAAATTGGCAAGTTGGGCCCTCAAATTTATGTTTTATCTAAGTGGCATATACAATTTAGTAAATGGGCCCATAGCATCTAGCCGTTAGAGTCACACAGATTATCATTCAACCTGGTTCCTTACTAGTTTCTTTTTTTCTTTTTTTTAAGATAGTCTCACTATGTCGCCCTTGGTAGAGTGCCATGGCATCACAGCTCATAGCAATCTCAAACTCTTGGGCTTAAGTGATTCTGTTCCCTCAGCCTCCCAAGTAGCTGGGACTACAAGGAGCCCGCCACTTTGGGAGGACTATTGCTTTGTTGTAGTCGTCATTGTTGTTGGACAGGCCAGGGCCAGGTTTGAACCCACCAGCCCAGGTGTATGTGGCCAGTGCCCTAACTGTGAGCTATAGGCACCAAGCCTCCTTACTGGTTATTGATCTTAGACAGATTATTTAACTTCATTGAGCTTCATTTCCCTCATCTGCAAACTAGAGAAGATATATTTCATATTCAGATATATGTATGTGTGTGTGTGTGTGTGTGTGTGTGTGTGTGTGTGTGTGTGTGTATATATATCCCTCCCATGGAGTCATTGCGACAATTAAATCAGATTATGTATCCAAAGCAAAATGCAATAAATTATAACCCCCTACTATTGTTGTGTGATGATACTAATGATGCAGAACTGTTTCAGATTTTTTTCTTGATAGTTGCATGTGAGATGAACTATGTATTTGAGGCACCAGGGTCAGGAAATTGAGCTTGGTGTGCTTTGTGAAACAGTGTATTTTTGACAAGATGTGCAGTGGGGGGAAAGGTCAAGTTTGAAGCTAAAGATTTACGAGTTGAATCAACATATGGATCTCTCTCTCTCTCTCTCTCTCTTCTTTCTCTCTTTCTGTCTCTTTCTTTCTTTCATAGGTTTAAAGGATAGCTATAAAGACATATTGAAGTAAAGCCAAATTTAATTAAAGAAGCATTCCACCCCACAGTGGTATTTTCAGTAACGTTAAGTATTTTTACAGTCTTCTTCCAGAATAGCTCCAAGAGAGTTGTGGAGACAGGCTGGATTTAAAATCCCCCAAAGAGAAGTGAATAGTGTATGTGTGAATTACACTAAAACATATATAAAAATAAAATACTGGTTGAGACCACCATGATTTCTCTTTACTTGCATATTAGCAAGCACCGAAAAGAAATTTCTTCGTTCGGTAGTACTCTTTTTAGAAATCAAGGAGGACCTGAATAAATAGTGTGGTAATACATCATTGTTTTATAGTTTATAAGAAATAATGGAATAGCAGTCACTACATTCACATCAGCCCCCTTAGATCACACAGTATTCAAGTGGAAACTTTTCCGTACATGCATGCCTTATTTTATCGCACATCATTTTATCGTACTTCACAGATACTGCGTTTTTTTATACATTGAAGTTTTGCAGTAACTCCACATCAAAAAAGTCAATTATTGGTGACATTTTTCCAACAACATGAACTCCGTGTCCCATTTTAGTAATTCTCACAATATTCCAAACTTTTTCTATTACAGTAATGTAGGGTCAGTAATCTCTGATGTTACTCTTGTAATTATTTGGGGGTGCCATGAACTAGATCCATATAAGCCTTAAGTGATGCTTAATTGATAAATGTTGTTTATGTTCTGACTGCTCCACCAACTACTCATCCCCATTCCCCCAGCTTTCTCCCTCTCCTCTCCCTATTCCAAGACTCAACAATGTTGAAGTCAGGCCACATAATAACCCTACAATAACCTCTATCCAGTCAAAAGGAAGAGTCACATGTCTCTCATTTTAAATCAAAAGCTAGAAATGATTAAGTTTAGTGAGGAAGGCATGTCGAAAGCCAAGACAGGGTGAAAGCTAGACTTCCTGTGCCAGTCAAGTTTTAAATGCTAAGGAAGAGTTCTTGGATGAAATTAAAAGTACTACTTCTGTGAACACATGAATGATAAGAAAATAAGACAACTTATCACTGACATGGACAAACTTGAGCATTCTAGATAAACACAACATCCCCTTTATCAAAGCCTAATTCAGAGCAAGACACTAACTCTCTTTAATTTTACGCAGGTTGAGAGAGGTGAGGAAGCTGCAGAAGAAAAGTTTGACGCTAGCAGGCGCTGGTTCATGAGATTAAGAAAAGACTCCATCTCCATAACATCCAAGTACAAGGTGAAGCAGCAAGTGCTGATATAGAAACTGTAGCAAGTTATCCAGATCTGACTAAGGTACACGTAACTGATGAAAGGGGCTACACTAAACAGATTATCAATGTCGATGAAACAGCCATGCCTTGGAAAAACACGCCATCTAGGACATTAAGAGCTGGGAAGAGAGGGCAACACCTGACTTCAAAGCTTCAAAGGACAGGCGGACTCGAAGTATTACTGCTCATGGACAGTGCACAGTCACCCACAGTTCTATGGGGATGCGCGAGGAGGTTAATGTTGGTTTCAGGTCTGCTAAAACACCACCCATTCTACAGCCCATCGATCAAGGAGTAATTTTAACTTTTAAGCCTTGTCATTAAATAAATACGATTTGTAAGGCTACAGTTGCCACAGAGAGTGATTCCTCTTGCGTAAAGTCAATTAAAACCTTCCAGAAACAATTTAGTATTCTTAATGTCATTAAGTACATTTGTGATTCATGAGAGAAAGTAAAAAATATCAGCTTTAACGTGAATTTGAAAGAAGTTGATCCCAACCCTCCTGGGTGACTTCGAGGGGGTTAATCAAGACATCTAGAGAGGAAATAAATGCAGATGTAATAGAAATAGCAAGAAAATGAGAATTAGAAGTGAAGCTGGAAGATGTGGTTGAAACGCTATAATCTCATGATAAAACTATAACAGACAACTTCCCGAGCCTGACTAGAAGTAGATCCATCCAGCTACTTCTGTGTAGCAATGACTCAGCAAGGCCCGGACTGAAACTGCCTCTACCTAGATACAGCCAACGTGGTACCATGCCACTGGCCCGACCCTGTCACGCAACTCATCCCCCACCTTCTTTCCCCGACCCTTCCCCACGCTCTATATAAGCGGCTGCTTGACGCAATAAAGTTGAGTTCCTGCTTAAAAAAAAAAAAAAAAAAAGAAAGAAATCAGAAAGGAAGAGCAAAGAGAGGGAAGGAGGGAGGGGAGTGGGGATTTGGTGTGTGCCACACCTTTGGGGTGCAAGATAGATTGTAAGAGGGACTTTACCTAAAAAAATGCAATCAGTGTAATCTGGTTTATTGTACCCTCAATGAATCCCCAACAATAAACAATAAAGAAATGACAAAAAAAAAAAAAAAAGGTGCTTCTTATGGATGGGCAAAGAACGTGGTTTCTTCAGATGGAAACAAAGAAACTTCGTTTCTTCCTGGTGAAGATGCTGAGAACGTTGTTGAAATGGCAACAAAGCATGTGGGATATTACATAAACTTAGTCAATAAAGCGGGAGGGGAGTTTAAGAAGATGGACTCCAATTCTGAATGAAGTTCCACTGTGGGTAAAATGCTATCAAACAGCACAACATGCTCCAGCTGAGTCAATCACTTTGGCAAACTTTATTGTTATCTTATTTTAAGAAATTGCCACAGTCACTGCATCCTCCAGCAACCACCATCGGGATTAGTTAGCAGCCCTTAGCACTGAGGCAAGATCTTCCAACAGCAAAAAAGATTAGGTCTTATGGAAGGTTCAGATGATCGTTAGTATTTTCTGGCAATAAAGTATTTTTACCTAAAGTATGTACATTGTTTCTATAGACATAATGCTATTGCTCACTCAATAGACTACACTATAATATAAATAAAACTTATACATACTGGGATATCAAAAACTTGGCGTGATTCACTTTATTGGAACTGAACCCACAATAGCGCTGAGGTATGTCTGTGTATTGCCAGAAATCAATACTTAGTGAACAAATGTTAAGAGAAAATCTTAGTGATACAATTGATTTCCAACATAAAAGTATAGCCATGAAAAAAAGTAACACCACTTAGTACCTTATAAATATACATGACCATAATTCGTCAATACATAATAAAGTTAAAAAATATATATATATAATTTATTTGTAATATAAAATTAAATAGAGGAAAAATATACCTTCTTCATATTATAGTCAACATTCTAGCACATAATATAATTTCCATAATATCCAGGAATAAAAAGCCGCTGGAAGAGTTATTATAAAATAACTCACCAATATTAGCGAACAATTACATAAGGATTAGAGCAAGTACTTTGCCCTTCGTTTGTATATAAATCATTTACTTTCTCGCCATGTTGAGAATTTGGATGGCTAAAAATCTTTTATTAAACTTATCAACCCAGAAACTATTCCTCCTAGGAAATTGAGGACTCCAAAATATTGTTCCCACTTCATATTTACCTCTTTCTCTTCCCTTAAAATATCTTCTTTAGTGACAAGTCAGTCACTCATGATCGGTCATCATAAAATATATCTGACCAAATAGAACAGATTAGACCATTTTGTGCACTAAAATAAGTTTGTATTCAACATTAAGGTAAAAGGGTGCCCTAATTGGCTAGTGATGTCTGTAAAAAGTCACCTTTTGCCAGAAAACAAAAAAACATACAAAAAATGAAAGAGAAAGGCTTGGCCCCTGTAGCTCAGTGGATAGGGCACCAACCACATACACTGGGGCTGGCGGGTTCAAACCCAGCCCGGGCCTATTAAACAACAATGACAACTATAACCAAAAATAGCTGGGCGTTGTGGCAGGCATCTATAGTCCCAGCTACTTGGGAGGCGGGGGCAAGAGAATCTCTTAAGCCCAGAAGTTGGAGGTTGCTGTGAGCTGTGACATCATGGCACTCTACCCAGGGTGACAAAGTGAGACTCTGTCTCAAAAATATAAAATAAAATAAAAATAGAGAAAGAGGAAAAAAGCAGAGAACAGGTGACAGAAACAGTGGCTCTGGCATCGTGTTGATCCTTGAAGTATTTATGAGCAACTTCTTTTTCTCAGTCTGAGCAGGTATGTGTGTATTGTGTGTATTTACAACATACATTGCTGGAACACAAGCATTAATTCCATACATGTGGAACAAAATATTTGTTTCCAGAAGGTAATCTAAGGAACACCAGAGACACTGTTAGAAGTTGAAGCACATTCTTCTTAGCAACGTACCACAGGCATAGAAAAGCAAGTATCCAATGTACTCAAGACTTATATGAAACCAACAGAAAAATACACTCTCACAAGAGACAAAAACACAAGTATGTTCAAGTGGAGGGGGGTAGAGCAGGGACAGCAGGGAGGAGAGAGGAGATTGGTGAGCGCTCACCTAAAGTCCACAATGTAAGGATGAACAGCACACTCCTTGGGTGAAGCGCTCAGCTACAACTTGGGCTTTACCCTAGAAATGCAACTTAATCATTTGTACCCTTCCATTAATCTGAAATTTTAAAAAAATGTATAGATGAAGAAACAAACAAAAGAAAACCAGATTTCTAAGTCATGTATATGATTGACTTATCCACACTCTATAAGGACAGAAGACAGGATTTGCCATTTTTCACAGTCTCAGGTAATTCCTATAAACTGTAAAGACGGAGAAGGAGACACCCTGTAACTACAGCATGTCAGCTACAGAACAACGGTAGTATTATGATATTTACCAACAGCATCTTAAGAAGCACAGTGGGATATGCTAATAAATGGACGGTCTTCCTCTGGGACCGTCACAATATGAAATATTGTTGTAAAGGAACATTTCAAAATATTTTTATTTACTTTTTTAAAAAAAGACATGTACTGTGAGTTGAATGCCTGTATGTGTAAGGCCATGTTCTAGGTATTGGAGATTAAAAAAAAAAAAAAAAAAAAAATTGAAAAGACACAGCCCCTATGCTTACAATCTAGTAAAGAAAGACAAACGCGGATATAAGTGTGGATAAGAGAGAGCTATGGGGCTAGGGCAGAAGTGTATGGGGGTAAATAGGGGACATACAAGGAAGGTGACAATCTACCTGGGAAAGAAGTCAGGCCAGGAAAAGCTTCCTGAATGAGGCAACGCAGAGTAATCTCAAGAAAGGATCAGACACGTGCCATGTCTGCAGTGCAGACACAGGCAAAGCTTTCTGTCTTGTTAAAGCATCAAAGATACTTTTTTAAAAAAAGAAATTCTGCTTCTTCCCAGAATTCTGTCTAAAGTCCAATGTTAAAGAAATATTGAAAAAAAAACTATGGTCGGGCAGCGCCTGTGGCTCAAAGGGTTAGGGCACCAGCCCCATATGCCAGAGGTGGAGGGTTCAAACCTAGCCCTGGCCAAAAACTGCAAAAAAAAAAAAAAAAAAAAAAAAAAAAAAACCACAAAAACTATGGTCTGAAACAAATGAAATAATTCTCCATACTACTACCATCCACAGCACTTGCCCCACTCTAAACAAAAGCAAGTTTACAATAAAATAAATAAGCACATATGAGCTGAGCAGATCAATGGCCATCATGAAGCAGATACTGGCATATTATAAATCATTGTTACGACAATGGTGTCACATCAAAGACACTGTGGGCAATCCTGAAGAAAGATATTCTCTGGATGAAACAAAATCTTCTTGAGGAAGGGGTGACAGATTTTATTTAGTTCTCTAATCAGAGGCTGGGTGTGGTGGCTCATGCCTATAATTTTAGCACTCTAGGAGGCCTAGAGTGGTGGTGGTTGAATTGCTTGAACTCAGGAGGTCTAGACCAACCTGAGCAAAAGCAAGACCCCATCTCTTCTAAAAACAGAAAAACTAGCTGAGCGGGATGGTACACACCTGTAGTCCCAGATATGCAGGAGGCCGAGGCAGGAAGATCACTTGAGCCCAAGAGTTTGAGGTTGCTGTGAGCTATGATAACGCCACAGCACTCTACCCAAGGTAACACAGGGAGAAAAAAATTCTCAAATGAATCAAACAATAAGCAAATCTCTGGCTTTGAAAAATACAATTGTTTTTGGACATTGACAAAAACACCAGTATTATCAATACACTTCTCTGAAGATCAAAGGTTTTGAAAAGAGACAGAAAGTAAAGAAAAAACAAACAAAAAATTACCCACACTTACTACATGTCAGTAATTTGTGACTTCTCAATATATAATTTTAGCAGAATGTCAGAAAATAGAGGGAGTTTCTATTGCAAGCGTAAACTTTTCCTGTGCCAAGGAAAGAATCCCTGAACCCATTTCAGTATGACTCCATAGAATCACTTAGGTCCATAGCACTGGCAATTTTTCCTATATACAATGAATTATTTTACCACAAGTAAAAATAAACAAAGTAGGAATAAAATTCTCCTGTCTGGTGATGCCAGGCTGGGGAAGTTCCAGGGACAGCATTTTACAAAGACCATCAATTTAAAGCATCTCTATAATCTCAGTGGTACTGTGCATCTTTTTTAGTGATTTAGTTGCATTGTAAGTGACTGTTTTATATGTCCCTATAACAAACATGATTGTGTTTTAACAGGAAACCATATGTGTCTATAAAGACAAGCATGGTAGTGTTCTCACTCATGGCCAGGGATTAAATACTATGGCCAGGACATCTGTGAACTTCTGTGCCTTTTAAAAAGATAAGTGTCTTAGCAGAAATCAAGCGCTCAAAGTTGTGAAAAAGATTAAGATGAAAATATATGACCTGGTACATTTATTTAATTCTCTTTCCTTAATTACTCAAAGGGATTTTTCATAACATACTCAACAGCAAGATGAATAATGAAATTATACCACTAGATTCTACTAAAAGACATTATTTGGGGTTGTATCGGTCTGCCAATTTTACAAAATTTCATTTCTTATCTAGAATGATGTAGATATGGTATTTCAAATATAGACTGAATTGCCTTCACATTTTTGAACTTACAAAGTCATTTCATTCTTATTATCTTCATTTTACTTCGTTAAATCCTCCAAAAAAATTACAAAATCTGATTAACTCACTGCCTAACTTGGAACCATTTTTTCAATGTTAGGATACAGTCTTTCACACTTGAACTTTCTTGATCAGCCATTCCTTTTCATGTACTATATATCTTGCTACTGTATAATTTATACTCTACCAGAGGATTTCTTTCTATTATTTTAACCAGTCATGAGATTTGCTTCTGGGCCTCTTTACTCTTCCTTTGCATAGAACTTCCACCTAACATGTTGACTATCTTTGCACCAAAGTCTTCATGCACCATTTTGTATTATCTTTTTGTCTATTTCCCACACTTACTGTAGAAGCCTCTTGAGGGCAGGGGAAAGTTTGACTTAATCATCACTGTATCTCCAGGTTCGCTGCAATACAATGTCTACCTCATAGTAGATCTGTGTTCTGTTCTCTCTTTCTCTTGCTCAGTCTCTCCTTACAAATACAATATAAATGAAGAGAAGAGAGAACTGTTCTCACGTTATTTCTTTCACTATAAGTGTGGATAAGAAAGAGCTATGGGGCTACGGCTTGCAGAAGGGACTACTTTGTAGATTATTCATAGGACACCCATCCTTCTTTTTCAAGTCTAGAAATTACTCTCATTGAAGAACAATCCACTTTGGGGAGGGTCATAAGTAGGCAAATGAAAAAGCAGCAGCACCTGGTCAATTCATTTAATTACTCAAATCAAGCCTGGGAAACAATCCAGTGATAGACAATATAGCAAATTTACTTCCATGTCTATTTCCCCCATTTCATAAAAGGAAGCCACTTGGAGTAAGAGGAATGCACTAAAGAGAATTAAATTTCCCAAGATTACATATCTACTAAGTGCCAGAATATAGATTTAAATCTTTATCTACTGAAATTTTATGAACCTAAAAATAACCATGTAAGCAGGGGAGTTCTTAGCATGAAAATTTTATGAAAACAACTTAGGATCCACTTAAATTGAAATGTGCTACAATTCCAAAAATAACTGAAATATTTGCTTATAAAATACCATAATTCAATCTGTAGGGAAATACCAAATGTTATGTTTTATGATGTCTTTAGTGCACAATTGGGCTTCATTTATATTATTTATTCAGTACTGCTTTGATTTGGAAACCCAATATCTTTTAAACATATTTGAAAGACTGATAACACTGAGTACGAGCCAGGACATGCAAAAGCAAACATTCACGTTGCTAGGTTTGTAAATTAATGTTATCTCATTAAAGGACAACTTGGAAATCTCAATAATCTGTAAGAAAAAATATGCCTTTTAGCTAGCAATTTCACTCTGGAAATGTATTTTAGAGAAACATTCCAAGGAATGTACAAAAGTACAAGTATAACAATGTTCCTGTTTAAAAAAAAAATCAAAAATTATTCTAACAATGATACAAAAATAATGTTTTAGGCAAAGTGACCCTAGGCAAGGCCTAAAAGGATGTTAGTACTATAACATGTGGAAAGAAAAAGTTGTCCAAGATTGTGAAAAAGTGGCAGAACATTACCTATAACATGTTGTGATGTTGATAGTAGTAATATTAATAATAGAGTATTTAAAAGTATAAAGTATGCATAAAATATATAAAAGTCACAAATAGCTTCGTGAGAAGACTGAATCATTGAAAAAAGTTATCATTAAAGATCTTACAGCTATTAAAAAAGATAATATGAAATTACTTTGAAAAACAATGCCCAATAAATTTTAAAATTCAGATGGAAAAATTCTTAGAAAAATACAACTTACCAAAAAGAGAAAATAAGTGCTAATAAGAAAATATGAATAGGCTCTTAATCTTAAAGGCACTGAATCACACTCAACTGAGTCATTTGATAAAAGACTTTTAGCACCAAGGGTTGGCAAAGCCAACAACGGGAAATCTCACACACTGCTTTATCCCAACAAAAATGCATATGCATATACTAGAAGACATGTACAATAATGAAGGTTAATAGGAGAACTGAGTAATAATATGAACTAGAAACATCCAAAATGCTCAATAGCAAAACAAGTATGTACATTTCAGGGTATTCATACAGTGGAATTCTGTAGAGCACTATCACTACGTGCAAGAATACTGGTACTTCTCGCCACAAAAGTGCTGAATAAAGGAAACCTTGTACAAAAAGTGTATACTTCATGGTTCCATTTATATAAATTGAAAAAACAGGCATAACCATTCCATGGTCTTCGAAATCAGAAGAGTGATTAGCCCTTGAAGGTGGCAGTAATTGAGAGGGGTTGGGAGAAGGGTCCTTGGGTGCTGATAAGGCTGCTTATTCTAAACTGAGTGTTGCTATCCTAGGTATGAATACTTTGTTAAAGCTCATTTGATTCAAACATTTTCTGTGTAATTTTCTGCATTTCTGCTATTCTTCAATTAAAAATGAAAAAGAAAAAGAAAAGGAATACAATAATGCCAGTGCTTTATTTAAAGTAGATGTCTTAGGTTCATCACCATTCAACTTACGGATAAGCTAAAATTTGCAAATATTTTACAAAAACTGAGTTCTTATGATCTTCAAAATCATATATGTAGACCAATGGAAGAAGAGAACACATCTATTCACTGGAAACATTTTTAATTAAAACATTGCACTTAATGCATAAAAATCATATACTAGGAAACATTCTATGTAATAGAAAATCTGTTATGTTAAATGATTTGAGTTTCCAAATGAAATATTACAAATATTGTTTATAATATCTTAGCAAGTGTCTTGTCTACTACAGACAGCAAACCTGTACTTTCAGTAATCACGGCAATTAAATACTATGAGATTAGAAGCCTTAGAATAGAATCACCATTTATGGTTTGCAATGTTCGGAAGCAAAATTAGGGCAAAAAAGGCATAAAAACTTCTAACGTTTGTTTTAAAATTCTAGTAATAAATATTTAAATGGCATAGTGTAATGGTCCAATGTAAGTCCGAGAAACTGCACACATAAATTGCTGTAATAAAAGACTTTTATTTATTTATATCATAAATAAAACATGCAAATTTAGAATGATTTAATTCCTTGTGTTAAGATTAAATTTGGGGAAGAGTCTAGGAATAGATTACAGTCATTCAGAATAACAAAGTTTTAAACTATGACTCACAAAATACTAAAACTAGCTATTATGAGACTGGAGGTGGATGCAAAATACAGTGATTAAAAACAAGTTTTAAGTCAGACAATCTCTAAATGCAAATTCTGACTTCTCTAACCATTAATTCTAATATTTCTAATAGTCCTGATACGCCAAACGAGAATGACAAATTTTAAAGAAAATGCATTTCACTGATTTTGTAAAGTTTTGAGATATCACATGCAACATATTTAAAACAATGCCCAACACAAAGTGAGTCCTCAATAAATGGTCATTGTTAATCACTGAAGTGTGATTATAGATATCTGCAGAAGTCAAATGGAAAAATCAGTCTTTTATCTCAGAATTTTTAATTTTCAAACAAGGCTAGATCACAGCTGTGGCTTAGTAACCACCTATTTTTTCCTAAATCTCTTTTTTAACACTTATACTATTTCCTAAAACTGTATTTGACTCATTTGGTTCTCCAACACTGTATAGATTATATGTTAACCAATCTGAAGAGTGAAGGTGAACACTGAATATTTAATTAAGTAAATCCAGAACAAACAATTTAGTCAAATAAAAAGGCAAGATAAATAGCATTGTAATTGTCACCAAAAATAAAAAATAATTATACTCCATAATCAAAAAAAGTATGAGGGGTGTGTGTATAGTCAAAATGATCAACCAATTAAATAAATACAAGAATTTGAAGTATATTTAAAGCAAAAATTTCTGTTATTTTGTTTCTTCTAAGATAATTAAAAAACATGCCAGGTGGTGGTGGCTCACGCCTATAATCCCAGCACTCAGGAGGCCAAGGCAGATGGATTGCCTGAACTCACAGGTTCTCAACCAGCCTTAGCCAGAGCGAGACCCCATATCTACAAATAATAGCTGGACATTGTGCAGGCGCCTATAGTCCCAGCTGCATGGGAAGCTGAGGCAAAAGGATCACTTGCACCCAAGAGTTTGAAGTTGCTGTGAGTTAAGAAACCACAGGACTCCACCAAGGGTGACCAAGTGAGACTCTGTCTCAAAAAAAATAAAATAAATAAAAGATTATTTAAAAACAAAGGGAAACCTATATGGAGATATTAATGAAGGTTTTTTTGTTTGTTTGTTTTTGTTTTTTACTGATTGCTCAGGACTTTCAGTGGATTATTAATATCAACATCATTGTCTTTAACTTAAACAAAATGGTGGCAGTCACCCCTCAGTGAAATGTTTTCGGTAAGCATAATACATGGAACACTCAACTACGAGTATGATTACCTTATTTTTGTCCAGCCTTGCCACTAACCTGTGATCTTAGGCAAAGAATTTATTTCTGTGACCTTGCATCTTTATCTATAAATGAGATAATCATGCCCTTCACTCTAACTTTCAGAATTACTGTAAAGGATCAAGTTTATGCATGTATGTGACCATGCTTTGTAAACGACCAATGATGACACCAAAAGAAGGAAGATCTTTTATTTAAAAAGAGGAATTAATTTTGCCAATATTTAGTTCCAACCCAACTAAATTTATCTATCTACACTATCCATCTAACTATATATTTATCTTCCTTCTAAAATTATTTAGAAGCATTATAAGATAAATACTTACCTACTGATTTAGCATTATGAAATTACTGGATGTCCTAGGCATGGCTTTTCATTACAAAATTCATCATTTAGAAACTTTTTTATTTATCATATACAGATCAACAAAACTAAGAAGTTCATTTTTGAAATATTGTGAAGACCAACATAGCTTCTAGTTTGTATTGATTTGTTTCTAAGAGACAGATATGAATCCCTCATTTGGGGGAATCCTAGTTTAGTCTTCACCTTCTTTTATTCATTTCTTCAGAAAATATTTATTGACTATCAACTATATTCCAGATGCCTACTGGACACAAAGAAGCGTAAGATATGATTACAGTCTCCAAGAATAAGGTATGGTCACTATCCTCAATGGTTTACAGTGGTTTACAGACAAGTAAACAATCAGTTACAATACAGTAATATTAAGTACAGGGAAATTCAGGGAAGTCATGTTTGAAATGGGGCACCAGACCTAAGGAATGAAGACGTTAGACCAGCCAATGACAAGGCCAACAGGGAAACGGGTTACTTATGGCAGAGGACAGAACATGGGAAACACAAGAGGCAGGGCTGGGAGAGAAGAGAAAACATGATGCATCATGGGAAAGGCAAATAGTTCCATGTGATTGGAATTGTGGGAGACCAGAAATGAAAGAGATTTAGGTAATGAGAAAATGAATTTAGATAAGCTACCAGGGGCCATTTAATAAAGGACTGTAGTGCAAACCGAAGGATTTCGGGCATCATATGGGAAGAAAAGGAGTCATATGATGAAATTGGTTTTAGAAAGACAACTATGACTATGGTTTGTAGAATGAACTTAGAAGGGGAGGAGAGAGGGAACTGACATACGGACTCTGAACTCTGTTTCTCACACAGAAAACAAACTCTTTAAACGATTAAATGCATTGCCTCAAATTACACAACTATTAACTGCCTGAGCGTTTTGTTGTTGTTGTTGTTGTTGTTGTTGTTGTTGTTGTTGTTGTTGTTGTTCCTGAGCTGGGTTTTATGTAAATTTCTGTCCAACTCTTAACACCTGTGCTCTTTAAAGACCAGGTAACTTGCCTCTCATAAAAGAAATGAATGCTATTAACTCTAAGTATTCAGAGTAACAAAACTGCAGGAAAAGCAATGATATAGTCAGGTCTACACCATCAAAATCAAGTACAGGGGTGAGCAATTACCCAGTGAATTAAGGACCATCTGGAAAATCCTGGGAGAAGAATGACTTAGTGCCTGAGTCATTCAGATAATTGTGCAAACAACGTGCGCTGCTCCGGCTGAGTAACCTGGTCATTAATATCTTCCACAGTGCATTTTGCCCCGTGGCACTTTTGAAATGGACAATAGTAGCTCAAAAAAAATTAAGGTACTATTCACTTCATAGAGGAGCCACATAAAAAATAATGGTATCTTATTAGACTGACAGTATATTTTATGTGTCCCCAGGAGCCATTTCACACTGGGACATATACATGATACACGTAAACTAAATCTCCTCTCAAGGGAAGAAAGAAAATCGGCAATAGCACAGGCATATGTGTGTTTTTTCATTCAATTCTTTGTAAGGTGACAGAAAGTGTTCTAGGCCATAAAGCTATGTGGAAAGAGACGACTACCACAAATAGATTTACAGATTAAAGTATAAATTTCTGTGTTTCAAAAACAATTCTAAAAAGACAAAAAACAAGGTGAGGAAAATTTTGCTGTATATCACAAATCTCCTATTCCTTGAAGAAAATACAAACACTCCAATATAGTGAAATGAAACTCACTAATTAATAAATACAAAGAGCTAATAAACATGATCACATTTCTTGAATTCAACCAAAAATCATAGAAACACAGCACAACTCAAAAGAGTAACTAGACACAAATTCTCTACTATTGAAATAATTACAATTTTTTATTATATTTTATTATATTTTATTAACTGATTGTTAATAAGAGTAAGACCAGAGGGATACACTTGCAGCTGAAATATAAATCGGTACCAACTTTTTAGGGAGTGATTTAGCAGTGTTAGTAGGCTAGAAATATTTATGCTTTTGACCTGATAACTTTTATATCATAAAGAAATTATGAGCAATGCAAATATTAATGTATATTAGGTTCATTGGCATAACTGTGAAAAACTGGAAACAATCTAAAGGCTCTACATATATAATCGAATATGGACAGCCATAAAAACATGGTTAATGACAATAATAAATGAATGTTTATGGTATGATGTTAAGTTTAAAAAATACAAAAAATAAATATTCATTATAAACTCAAATATGTAGATTGAAAACATCTTTGTATATTCATAGCAATAAGACTGGAATCTCACTGTATACTGGGATTTTATTTCCAATTTTTCTTACTGGGTCTGTATTTCCTATAATCAAAAAAGCATTGTTTTCTGTTTATAATAGGTAGTTACAATTTTCAATGCAATTTTGCACAAATTCATACAATCAAAAGGACATCATGCCCCATCCTCCTTCTGCTACATTTCCAAGTTCACACAACTGATAAGTCCCATTGTCAGGAACTGAACACAAGTTTATCTGGCTCCAATGTCAGTTCTAAGATCTGAACTAAAGTACAGTGAAAGTTTCAAAGTAAAGTAGAATCAATAATGAAAATAGAAAATGAATTATGCCAATAATAATATGTGGCATCTTAGATTACTGCAGAGAGACTTACACTATGGGAGATTTGATAAATTGCCTACTACACTACTCCAGGCATACAATGACAGATGAAACTGGCTCTGGGGGAAGCAGAGAAAGATACAAATTAGAGTTGAGAATAAAAATGAATAAATTAATTACTAAATGGATGGTAGACACTGCAAAGTAGAGGAAAGGAAGTCTTAAGAAATAACTAACCACAAACCAGAAAGCCTGGAAAGGTGTAGCATCCATTGCTAAAAGCCACTCTAGGAGTTATGCCTACTGAAGGGGAAAAAGTGAAATCAATTTTCACCATGTACATTATCATTGCTCTAAACAGTACACCTACCACTAATAGCTATTGTTTATTACTATGGTCCAAGCCCTACTTTGAACATTTTGCATGCATTATCTCCCTTAATATCAAACACACACACACACACACACACACACACACACACACACACACAAGACAACCCTTACACAAGTGCTATTATAATCCCCAGCTGACTTGCTGATGTTCATTTATGTGCATTGTGACATATAAATATTAACACATGCAGGCTTTCTTCCAAAGTCTGTGCTCTCAGGCCCCAGGATAGTATTTGGCTAATGGGAGAGAAATTAGGAATGACATTCCAAAAGAGAATCTTATCTTCAGTAAAATAAACTGTTGTCAATTTGGGGGATACAGTTGAGGCAAGAAGCAGAAAGAGCTCAGAGGGAGGCAAAAAAAAGGGGAGAAAAAGAAAAAATTATGACATTGGAGCACTGTGTCATCAAGGAGTAAAGTTTCAAGGAGGAGATCAACAATATGCAAAGTGGCAGGTCAAATGGGAAAGACAATGAGCAACATGCCAATAAAAAGAAAAACTTTGAACTTGAAGGAGCTCACTGGTGACTTAGGACAGGTTCTGTAATATCACATACAATGCAGACCACAGGCAATGTACTTGTACAAACGGATGGAAAAGGAACAATTTGTTTAATAAAGCCATTACGTGGCATGTTTTGTATAGAGAAATATGAACTGTCTACCTTCCAACTCAGTCTCCAGTTGTTCAAGGGGCATACGATATAAGAGAATATGTAGCATAGCCAGTACATAGTCATAACCCCTATGGGAAAGATATATCCTCCTGTGTAAGGCTATACACCTCACATCAATCACTACTCTTCACACTCTTCCAAAAGTACTTCCCAATGCACAGACTTCTGTCAATAAATATTGTTCTCAAATCAGTGCAGCACACTAAACCATTTCTTAGGATAATGCTTCCTGAACAGGAATCTTTAAGGCTACTGAGAACGGCGTTCAATACGGTAGGAAATACAAAAATATAGGTTATGATCTTTTTCTGCCAAGTACTTCCCATCTAATTAGAAAACGAATCAAATATACAAGCATATAATTAAGGACTAAGCAACAAAATAAGACTGAGCATGATTAGGTATCTAAATGAAAGTAATCTACTAGAGCTTCGAGAGAATCCTGACAGACCACACATTTTAAAATTGTGTTTAGTTGCCACACACCAAGGTAATGTTATTCCAAACTAATAGTAGCTGTATTTATTAGTGACTCACTATAAACCCATACTAGTGAGGGAAACACACACATTTTATTGAACCCTCACAGCGACCTGAAAACTCGGTGCATCTGCTTTTAAAGGCAAGGAAACGGAAAATTTGAGTTTAATTAACTTGCCCTAAATCAGATAATTGAGAAGATGTGAAACCAAAATTAAAAGCCAGTTCCCACAACCTGTGATGGTAAACTTGTTAGATTAAATCACTCACTTTCGAAATGATTTGGAAAGTCATAATTATATTCTGAAGGCTCAATTAAATTTTGTAGAGAGATCTGGTGCATTAAAACTGAATAACCCCAGCTTATATTCTTCCTAGTATCAACACTGACTGATTTTTTTTCTTTTTACCAAGGTCAAAAATTGGGGGAAGCTGGAAGGTATTCAGTTTGAGGCAAAACTGCTCTGCAGTGTAACTGCCCAATGTGTTATTGGAATATTTGAGTTGAAATATTTGGAAGACTCTTGCAAATCCCTTGTGTCCTCTGATACTTAGGTTTCTCATCTGTGAAAATGGAAAGGTGACCATCAAGAATAAAGAATTTCAGGCAATGGGAAAAATAAATCCGCATACTTCTATAAAAGAAAATCCACGTGGTACAAATAGATGCCATGTGAAACAGAAGCACAAATTTAAATGCCAGGTCCAGAAAAAAAATCTGCACAAAGAAATCAGTCCACCCCCCACAGGTTCTCACAGTGCCTTTGCTCTGCGTCCTGGAAAGTGGTCAGATCCATTTCCAGATCCCCAACTGCTGCTTCCTAAAAGTTACCACCCAAATAAATTTACTACCAAATAAGGAAGGCAGAGGCCTAAGAAAACCATCACATTCTGATGAGTTTGATGAAATATCCCAGGTAAGGTCTGTATGTATTTGATGTGTGTTACATCAGGCTGGTAAGGTTCGTAGGGCGGTGCACAGTGAAGCTGAAAAATGCAGGGAAATTGATAAAGATCAGATAGCACTCTAAGAATGTATTCGAAATAATATGTGAACATATTGATCTTTATGTGAGTTACAGAAACGTTCTTCGTGCCGGGTTTCAGCAGTCTGAGCGCCTCTCTCGGGCTTTTCCCCCAGTGGAGAACTGGGCTCCCTTGCGCCCCTCCCGCTCGGCGCTTCCAGATTGCTCGCAAAGGCCCAGGCAGCCGGCTCCGCAGCCGGGAGACCAGCCTGGGTAGGCAGGAGCTATATATAGCTCCACCTTGGAGATGTGCACACACAGGCGCACACGTACAAATGCCCATGCTGGAATCGGTGTAAAAAAAAAAAAAAAAAAAAAAAAAAAAAATGAGGAAGGGTTGCAGCACCCCTCATCCTCTTTCCCACCATCCCAATTTTTCAGGAATTTTCAAAGCTGGGTGTCATCAGTTCCCGAGAGGGACGCAGCGCCAGATTTCTGCAATTCTCCTGCCTACAGCTCCAGCAATCAGACTCCGGCAGGAACCGGCGCTGGGCCAACCCCGGGGAGGCTGCCGCGCAGAGCCCCTCCGGGCACGTCCACCTAACTGCCCAGGAAGCCCTGAGGACCGACCTACCTTCCGAAACCAGGTGAGAAGGAGGTTCCCAACAGACGACGCCAGGCTAGGAGAGAGGAGGCAAAGCCCCTGCGGTCCCCTCCCTCCCAGGCTGCCGCAGATCCGCGAGAAGAGCCCCAGTTTTCCCAGCAGAGACAGAATCAATCAGAAAATGCCCTTCGAGTTGTGGGGATTTTCTCCCCACCCCCCAACCCCGAAGGGAACTAGATCTGAACAGAAGGGCCGGGGCACGGACAAGCGCCTTCCTCCCTCACCGCAGCCATCCCCAGTTTTCTCAGGGATGTGCTGGAGTCTCGATCCCGGGAAGGGCAGAAGACGAGCGAGCGCGGACGGGCGTGGAGGCCGAGCCCGCGCGAGCGAAGCCTGCGGGCTCCCAGCCGACGACACCTCTGCTCCCCGGCCCCTCCCTGCAGGTGGACATGGCACCCCCGGGGAGTCGCCCGCCTGGCGGCGCAGCTCCGAGCAGAAAGTTGGGGAGACCCAGCTCCGAGGCACTTCCCCGCCTGTCGCCCCGGGACTCCAGCGTCCTGCACCCCTCGTTCCCGGCACCCCGCAACCTCCAGCCCAGCCCTTTCCGCGCCGCACTTTACGAGCAGAGCTGCAGCTACCACAGGAGATTTGGAGGAGACGAGGGCGGGGCGGAGGGGAAGGGAAGGGACGCCACAGCCTGCAAATAACGCATTCTCTAGCTGCAAAGGAAAAAGTCGTGCCTCCTACCTGTTCCCGGCTCCGGCTCACCTCGGCGCGGCACAGCTGGACCAAACCCTACAGGTTTCCCACTTCCGCTGCAAACACCTGGGAGCGCATCTCCCCACCCGGTGCCCCTCCTCGCCTCCGCGGAGCCCACCCTCGCTACTTGACAGCAGAAGCCGGGCCTTTAAGGGCGGCTATTGGGGTAGTGGGGGAAGTGGGGCGGGGACTGCAGAGAAACCTGCGGCTCTGATTGGACAGGGGGTCTGTCACTCTCATCCCCAGGAGCAGCGCCGGCTGCGGACTGAGGTAGCTGCTAAACCCAACTGCAAAGGGTGTCTGCAGTCCCTGGAACCAAAACCTGCTGCCACTGGATCCTGGATGGAGGACCCCCTAAGAGAAGGGAAATTGGTTCGATAACTTGTCATTTGAGGCCCCAAGAGGGAAGGAGGGAGGGGCCAGACATAATCAGACACCCAGCACTTTGCTGAGCTTCCCTGAAGGGACCATCTGCTCTGGGAGATTCGTCAGGCACAAATAGCAGGATCAGTGCCTGACAGAGAAACATGAACTTCGGTTAAGAAATAGAAAAAAAAAAAATGTGGGAGAGGCGTGCACACACACCAAATAAAAAGATGTTAGGGCTTTGTTTCAAGTTTCCATTTTTAGCCCTAAGGTAGTATGGCAGTTTTAATTTTGTTCAGAAAACATTGAACTGCTTATACTGTAGTGAAGAAAACCTCCAAAATATCTCCTGATGGGAACAGTGCTTTACTGGGAAAGCAGGAATGATAACCTCTCAAGGCAGAGTAGAGGAAAGAAATGAAGGTGGAGCTGCAGAAGGGACTTGCCTTGGGCATTTCAGTTGGTGGCAAAAGTCTTAATATAATTGCCACCAGACTGATAACTAACCCATCTGTTACCTTTCTACAGGTATTATGCCATCATTTATTTTATGCTCAAACTCTGAACGGATGTGTAAAGCCCCCAAACCTAAACAACTCTGTGCCCATTTGCCACTTCTGCCATTTATCCTTGTGGAATCTGGAAGCTCTGGAACCAAGGAACTCCTTAAATGAGGAGGCATGATAGCTAAACCACAAGTCAAATCTGGATGACTTAGTATAGTGCCAAATGAGGAATCAAGTCACCTCTTTCCTGCAAATAGCCAAACTCTTCTTCCTGCGAACCTAAGTAGCCATCTTAACTAGTACCAAGGGTCATGCAATGCGCATCTTCAAAAAATGTGGGATAGATCTGGGATGCTCACCAACTGTTAGGGAAGATGACATTGTTATTAAATGCTCCAGAAGTATAGACTCTAAATTTAGTGCTTATGGTTGTTATTACTATCAGGCCAAACTCTTCATAAAATGTTTTCTTCATAATTCTGGAGGAATCTAATTAATGTATTTGAAAATAGGAAGGAATCCTCAAGACAATGTGTAGTGAACAATAGGTAGGATTTGCATGATGAGAACCCTCTTCCTACTGAATGGGAGTGACTAAAAATGTGATGGCAAGTTTCCAAACCCCTGACTCATGTTTCTCCATAATATTCCCATTAATTTTTCACCTCTACCCCAGGTATTCACACCAGTTATTCCACTGAATTGGACAAATCATTCACAAACTACTAGGTACTTGTTCCATACCACACCCCATGTTAGGCACTACAAAACTAAACAAGAATAATACCCTGTGCTGGTTAAATTTGGGCTCAGAAAGGAATGAAAATATTAAAATATCTTAGTAGGGAATGTGTATTTTCAACACTAACATTTTTTTTATTTGTAAGCATAGATTATTTCGGGTCAAAATGAGCTCTAGCACACCCTTCTCTAGGTTTAAGCAGTGGGAAAGGCAGAATTTAAAATTTAAACAAATGGAACATTGAAGTAGCACAGGAGTGGAAATTTGAAATGGAACGAATACTAAAGAAGTCTCTGCTCTCTGCATTCTTTTGTTTCTTCATTCATTCCTTCAACAAATATTACTATTACAGTGATGAAAAAGACCGACGCTCTGTCATGGGACACATTCCTCGTTCTTTAAGCAATGTTACGTTTGTGCCTACTCCTCTTCTAATAATCAGCAGCTCTGTGTGAGTGCATCCACACAGAAATCTAAAACAGTATATGGTTCAGATCTATCTGGACCATGTACCTCGCGCATTCTCAGAGGAAACAGACTGCTTCCAGATGTTAGTTATTATGTCAGAGAGGAAAACCTGTACACCTATTCCTGGAATACATACTAGATACATCCAGGATATCTGAGGCATAGCATATTAGAATTTCCGAATCACCTTCTAATACAATCCTCCTTTGTGTCTTTAATTAGGTAGGAGAGTCATGATTAGCCCCATTTGACAGTGGAGAACAGTGAAATAGCCATGGAGAAATGTGTTCTTTCAAAAACGGAGGTAACAAAGGTACTAAAAAATAGGTGTCTATCTGGTACTTAGGATGTGTATAAAAGACATTCAGTTTATACTCTTTGAGGGATATATGGTCTATAAAATGTGAATGTTTGAAGAATCTTAGAAATCATCAAGTATTACTCATGATTCTGTGAAGGAGGTACATAAATTGCCTTAGATCATGTATCTAATTAGGGAGAAACTTCATCTAGATCCTGGATCTTAAGACTACTTATTCATTACTTTTCTCATCACATACATAATAGCTGTTTCTGGTATCTCTTCCAGCAGAGTCCCTGTCCTTTTTCCTCCTGTAATCACCCAGGCTTTTGAAGCTTTTAGGACTGACCATATTATTGTACTCACCTTCTGGGATCCATAAAATATGTGAAAGTGTGGTGCTCTAACTAGAAATTAAGCAGACCATCTTGGTAGCAGAGATTCAACTTGCTTGTACGTTTGGGGTCTGTCTTAGGAGACTGGGATCAGAGTAATTGGCACTAGGGTGGAGGCATGAAGGAAGCTGTTGGGAAATGGGTGGGCAACTCAGCAGGGTGCCTCTGGCACTTCCTGTCCCTGAAGAGTGGAAGAAGGGATGGGTTCCTCTCATCTGGCATCTCCTGTCATCCCCTCTTTCTTCCGCCCTGCATTGGCCCCCCTTCTTCAAGCATTCCAATTTCATCCAACCAGTGATTAAACTGCCAAGGGAGAGAAAAGGGAAGTACAGCAACAGTTCAGCTCTCCACAGCATGCATTCCTTTTCTCTCTCCTCTGCTCCACCCACCATTTCCTCACTTAGAAGCTTCCCAGGAGAACAGTTGCTAACATAGCCCAATGTGGCAGAGATAAGAAAAAGGGGGAAGAGGAAAAGGGGGCTTTTCCAATCAAAAATTCAAGCTGCCCTTAACACAGCAGAAAGACAAGGAAGGCTCTGATTTCTGATTTGAAGAGAGTCCTGCTAAACCCAGCCTGCAGCATCTCAAAGATCCCATCAGCCTACTGGCCTAGCTTTTACATTGCCAGTCTGGAATGCAGGCAAAGGAACCCACCTTGTGTGTGTGTGTGTGTGTGTGTCCCGTAACACACACACAGTGGGGAAGCAAGGCTGGGAAAAGAGTTTTTGAACACTAAATACTGAAAGGGTTGTCAACAGCAACAACTTGCTACTCAAACAGAGTCCCAACTGTACTTTTGGGGATTAAGAGTAAGATCAGAATTCCTTTTGTTTGGGCAGTGACTGCTGTACAGCAAAAGGGGAAATTCACAGAAAAAGCCACCTGTTCATTTTACACGGATAGATCCCATAGTTTCACAGTACAGTCTACTGATTTCTTTTTTATATTGGCCCATTGTGTAATAGAAATCAACATACAACGTAACTAAAGGACATGTTACTCCTTAGTTCATAGCCAATATGTCTTCTAAATTCTTTCAACTAGTAGAACTCACTTGGAGAGAGAAGCCAACACTCAATTCAGCTGTAAATTGAAGCTTTACTCCCAGCAGTCAGATGTTAGCAAACTCCCACTCTCAATCATAATTAATATGTCCTTTCTGTTCATCACCAACTCTCACTGTAGAAACTAAAAATCCTATTTTCTGAATAGCTCTTGGAAATAATATCTACCCCCACCATCTGAAGTGGACATGGGACGGACAATAAAAGACATTCGGTCTGTTTTGTGCTGCTACATTATATGACAGAATGTACCGGAGATTGGCTAATTTATAAAGAACAAGAATTTATTTCCTCACAGGTGTGGAGGCTGAGACATCTAGGATCAAGGGGCTGGCACCTGGCAAGGGCCTCCTTGTAAGTGTGTGGTTCTCAACCTTCTTAACGCTGTGATGTATTTCCATTGTTACAAAGGGGCCGCCACCCACAGGTTGAGAACTGCTATAAATCTAAGTCATCCCATAGGAGAGAAAAAGGGGGAGGGAGGAGTGGGCAGAACTTAATTCTTTTTTAACCAGCCCTCTCCATAAGGGCTTTAATCCATTCAGGAGGGCAGAGCCCTAGTGGCCTAATCACATCTGAAAGGTTCTACCTCTCAGCCTTGGGCCTTGGGGATTAAGTTTCCAAGACATGAGCTTTGGGGGTGCATTCAAACCATAGCACCTTTGTTTTACTCTTGATTAATAGCTAGCTAAGAGGACAGGGAAAGGCCAGTAAAACTGAGTTTCTCATGCCATAAAATGAGGGGCAAAGTTAAACAATACTCATATTAAAAAGTATTTGCTAAGAATATGGTGTCATTGTCTTTATACAAGGTCATCTACCCAAACATACAATCCACCCCCACAAAATGAAAGGAACAAGGGGAGAGGAACAAAGAAGAGAATTTGTCCATTTCATCCAAAATTTCAAATGTATTAGACTGAAGTGATTCATAATATCCCCTTGTTATGGTTAGCATCTATTGAATTTGTATTTATAATCTAATCTTTATTCCTGTTTATTCATAAATTGTGAGCTTTTTTCTCCTCAGCATTCCACCGTGTTTATAAATTTTATTTATCATTTCAACTATCAATTTGGCTTCGTTATTTTTCTCTAACACATATTTGTTTTCTATTTTATTGATTTCTGTTCCTAACTCTGTCATTTCTTTCCTTCTACTTCACTTACTTTATCTTCCTTTGGTATTCATTTTCTCTCTCCTTGAGAGGGGAATATACATCATTGATATTTCAGTCTTTTTCCTTCAAAATAATTGGCTTTATGGGTAGCATATTTTCTGTAAGTAGTGCTTTAGTATATGTGATGAGTTTTAATACGTCTTAGTTCTATTATCATTTGGATCAAATAATTTCTAATCTCCGTTTTATTTAGCTTTACGATTATTAAAAGTACACTGTTTTCTAGTCACTTAGGATTTTTCTATTCATCTTTTTGTTTCAGAATTTTGATTTAATTTCTTCTGTCAGAAAAAACTAGTCTCAAAAGGATTTCAAACTTTTGTTGCTTTATTGAGGCTTTGTTTATAATCCAAAATTTGCATTTCTTATAAATGCCCTATGTGCTGTTTTTAAAAAAATGTGGAGGTTAAGCTTCCAGTAACAAAGGAATAACCACTGGTAGACCTTCTACCCTAGCGATTAAAACTATAAACTCTGGGGAAAATAAAAATAAACCTACTTGATGGGTCGGCGCTCGTAGCACAGTGGTTAGGGAGCCAGCTATATACACCAAGGGTGGCAGGTTCGAACCTACCCCAGGCCAGCTAAAGCAACAATGATAACTGCAACAACAACAACAACAACAACAAACAGCCGGGCGTTGTGGCAGGTGCCTGTAGTCCCAGCTACTTGGGAGGCTGAGGCAAGAGAATCACTTAAGCCCAAGAGTTGGAGGTTGCTGTGAGCTGTGATGCCACAGCACTCTACCCAGGGTGACATAGTGAGACTCTGTCTCAAATAAATAATAAATAAATAAAT
>CAUYPK010169745.1:0-12330 GCA_963574355.1 Loris lydekkerianus
CGGAGGGAGGGTGATTGGTGGGATCACCCCTCGGTGCATCTTACAAGGGTACATGTGAAACGTAGTAAATGTAAAATGTAAATGTCTTAACACAATAACTAAGAAAATGCCAGGAAGGCTATGTTAACCAGTGTGATGAAAATGTGTCAAACGGTCTATAAAACCAGGGTATGGTGCCCCATGATCGCATTAATGTACACAGCTATGATTTAATAAAAAAAAAAGTTTTTGATAATGGGATTGGGGTATGAGTAGGGAGCAGAAGAAAAAAAAAACATCTATTACTTGACCTCTATATTGATCTTTTAAATTGAATCAACGTGTATCCACAATTTGTTTTACATATGTGGGCACAGGACAAGTGTGAAGGAGAAGAGAAATAGAGAAGGGGACAGTGGGGAGTTTTGAGGTACCTCCTCTTCCAGGTGAGGGATGCCGGGACCTGTGGCAAATGTCACTCGTAGCCATGTTGAGTGCTGACTGACTTTCCTCCACCCCCCAACATCAAACGGGTAATGGAAATTAAAAGGTGTTGGCCATCTCAGTGCTAAATAATGCCCTGTTGTAACATTAAATTTAATTCACTATTTCTGTTTTAGAGATGAGAAAAATGAATTTAGATAGCCAATTTATCCAAGGTCACCTAATCCAAGAGTGCCAAAGCTGGCACTGTTTTCTGGATGTGTTTCTTGACTCAGAGTCAAGTGGTGGCCTTTCTACTTCACCAGCGCATCTCCTGAGGACTAGAAATGCATTGCTCGGTAATAATTGAGGTTTGTGCATGGGAATATGGTTATGTTAGATTAAGATACCTAAATCCATAAAAGTTAATAAGATCTTCCATTCCCTATGTCTGTCTACAATATAGTAGAACCACACATTTTATATAAAATTACACTCTTTCCCGAGTTTAATTTTAAATTTCCAATATTAAATTTAAAAAGCCATGGGAAGAACGGGATATTTTACTTATCCAAAGTCATTATGATTAGAATAATTATAATAAAATAGGTTTACCATTTTTCTGTACTTCTTTAATTTAAATCATAGCCAATTAACTTATACACATTTTAACAAAATGATTATTTTAATAGCAGCCAAAAGCTGTACTTATATTGCTTGAACAGATTACTTTTATTTGGCATAAGTTTTTGTGAATTCAGTATTGAGAGTCACTTTTTTATCTTTCCCTGATTAATAAGGCCTGTTACTTTTTGCTTTTTCCTTTTTTTTTTCTTTCACATTTCAGATAAATATGAGGGTCCAAATGATTTGGTTGGATTGTTTGCATTTCTTAGGTAAAGTTCAAGTTGTAATTAAGCCCTTCTTACATCTTTTGTTACTTTTTAATTCACTCATTTTTCTATTTAAGATTAATTATTTTTATCAATTTTTGCATAGTTGCACATATTCAAAATTACATAGAGCGAAAAATGCCTTTTCCTCTTGGATGTGATTCTCTTTCCTTCAACAAAAAATTTTACCTTTCACAATGTTCAGTATAATTTCTTTTCTCTGACTACTCTCAGTTATGGGCTCAAGAAACTTTAGTTTGGAAGATTTGGAGGTTTGGCAGTCTTTCTCCTACCGTTTAGGTGTTCGTACTAAATAATAGTGTGTTAGACATACAAACCGTTTCTGGATTCCTTACCTATTTCCACCAAATTCAAAGGTGAGCAATGCTGGTAGGATTGGGAAGGAGAAGAAACAAGAGTCACATAAGAAATAGCCTCTTTCAAATTTCTTAATTTACATAAGAAGAATAATTTTTAATTTCGTCTTCACATTTTCAAAAATGTTCCATTTCCTTGATAACAGATGAACTCTCTAACTGTTGATTAAGACATGAACATGACATGTTGAAAATTTCACTATATAAACTGTGGATTTGTTTCTCTCCAAGTCTGTCAGATTTTGTTTTCTACATTTGATGTGATTTTAAGGGCTTAAATGATTGTAATTGTTCCATATCCTTGTTGAATTAATACTTTTGCCATTAATATTTATCATCTTAATCCCTAGCAATGCTTTCTTACTATATTCTATTTTTCTGATATTATTATATCAGCTGTTTTGTTGTTAAAATTTTCCTATTATATTTTTCTTTCTTTGTAGAGAAGGGAGTCTTGTTATTATGCCCAGGCTGGTCTTAAACTCTCAAACTCAAGTTATCTTCCCACCCTGGCCTCCCAAAGTGCTGAAATTACAGGCATGAGCCATCATTTGTTCTTACATTTTAAGAAAAATTTAAGGAAATCTTACCAGCTTATTTGATAAACTTTCAGAGTTTTATTCATTGATTTTTCCAAAAAGTATTTATTGCTCACCTGTACACACCAAGGATACAGTAATGAACAGGACAGACAGCTGTTCAACAAGCTTATAAATCAATGTTCTCTACCCTTGTCAAATGAGGGTACGTATAAGGATGATAAAGTTTGTATGGCACAATGAGGTATACGAGGTGGTTTGGGGAGCATCTATGTGAAGATACATAGGAAGTGAATATATATTCTTTTTTAATTAAATAATTATTATAAAGAAAATATATTAATGAATATATATGTGTGTGTGAAAAATATCTTCCAAATAAGATTTGCCAATATTTTTAATAAATATTATATCTATTTTTAGTGTTGTAAATTTTTACATCTAGTTGTATGGTTAAAAATTATGCTATTTTTGGGTAGTGCCTGTGACACAAAGGAATAGGGTGCTGGCCCCATATACTGGAGGTGGTGGGTTCAAACCCAGCCCTGGCCAAAAACTGCAAAAAAAAAAAAAAAAAAAAACCAAACAAAAAAAATATATACACATATATATATATATGTATGTGTGTGTGTATAATATATATATATATATATACTATTTTTGATCAAGGCTTCTTAGCATTGATCTCTTGTTTTTATTTTAGTATGAGAAATTTTTTAATTTTTAATTTTATGATTCATAATGTTGCTTGACTTTTAAAAATAAATTCGTGTACTAATTTGCTAAAACTAATTTAATTTTTAAGAATAGTGGACTGTTAAACTCTGTTGAATAGTGGCTAAAATATCTTGATATATGATAAAAAAAAATACTATTTATAGAATGTGTAACATAGAAGCTGACCCTGATGGGCAAATTCAACAAAGTTCAGAGATGGGAACCATATTGGAGAAGTGAAAACACTGCCAATATTTAACTCATGGGATTCATTTTAAAGTATAAAATCTCTATGTTTAAAATAATTTTAAGAACTGAAAAGAAGACATCAACCTTCTGTGTAAAGAAATCCTACACTATGATCCAAAGATATTTTTAGTGTTATAAATATTTTATTATATTTTTACTTTGAAAATTAATTAGCTACATATAAAGTATAAAAGAACATTATGGTCATAATTTTCGAATAAACAATACTTTATACTTAAAATTAGATATGGATATTATAAAATTTATAATATATCGTTAGTTTAAAAAGGGAGGAAGAGTGATAAAGGTGGGTAGGCAATTACTCCTCCCTCCAAGGTGCAGGAAATTTGAGTAGATGTCTATAAGCTAATAGTTCTTCTTTATAGTATAGTCTGCTAATAGACAACTAGTTCCAACTAGGCCAGGAATTTCTTCATTAATCAGAGCACAAATGTGAATAATTACTGCCTCACGATATGGGTCATCTCCCTGCAGACCTATCCCCCAGATACTATTCCTCTTGAACACTGACTGTTAATTTTTTTTTCCCCCCCATTGGTCACGAATTCAAATCTGAAGAAATTTAAGAATCTAATAAAAAATATTAACCTCTTTGCATTTCAAAAAATGCATATATGAACACAAATTAATTTTTTTTTTTTTTTTTTGAGACAGAGTCTCACTATGTCACCCTTGGTAGAGAGCTGTGGCATCACAGCTCACAGCAACCTCAAACTTTTGGGCTTAATCAATACTGTTGCCTCAGTTTCCCAAGTAGCTGGGACTATAGGCACCTGCCACAACACCCGCCTGTTTTTTGGTTGCAATTGTCATTGCTGTTCAGTAGGTGCAGGCTGGGCTTGAAATTACCAGCCTTGGTGTATGTGGCCAGCACCCTACTCACTGAGCTCTGGGCGCTGAGCCCAAATGAATTTTAATTATAAATTTTAAGGGGTTCATGGAACCACCTAATCTCTATCCACAGTCCTGAAAGTAGTTGATAGAAACAGGGATAACATAATTACATAATATACAAGATTTTATGATACCTTTAAAATCTCCAAGAAAGTAGTTTTAATATCATCAATTACATATTGATGATATTATATATTTATCCCTTGAGGAACTCTCAAACATTAGGCATTGTATAAGATTCATTTGAGAAATATGACATGTTTAATGTTTCTGATAGTATATGAGTTAATCTGAATGCTATTCATACCACCTGTTACAGTAGTTCCAACTTAAATATAAATAATCCAACTATCCACAAGATTAATATATAATTTAATAATGTTTCATTATAAATAACATAATTATATTATATATTTTCTAATACTTATATTTTGAATATAAAGTCTGCCAGAATAATTACTATATTTCTGAGTATTGCAACTCCTGTATGGGACCATCTTTTCCCACTCATTTTCTCACCTAGACATTCAAATTTGGCAAAACTTTTAAAATAGATAAACAAATATACTAATGAAGGAGACCAATGTTATGTGTGCTGTGACTCTATGTGCCAGTTTTGCCCAGCAAAGTCACAACTTTAACATCAGTTAATGCCTGTTATCCCGTTGTATGATAGTGCCTTTGTCTTGAACATGTCCTAACCTAAATGATATGTGCTTACACAATTATGTACAGATTCACTTTTTCTCATCCATAGACCACTTTTAAATGATTGGATTTCCATGTTAGATGCACACAATAATTTAAAGGACACAATTAAGAGACTTAAGTAAAGTGGGGTCAGATCTAGGACATGAAGAGTGGCTCTCTACATCTTCTCTTTCCTTGAAGGATGTGCGCTTCTAGCCCAGGAAATCAAGTGAAGTCTCTAGGAAGGTTTATGAGTTTGTGTCACCAAAAAGCAGGAGTTTACATGATGAGACAGTGCACTTTCATTTTATATTTCTGAGGATCACGTACTTCATATGGCATTCTCCAGGGGGTACACCTCATCGACTCTGGGTTTATTTTATGTAATTGATCCGTTAGCCAGGACCATTCTACTAAAGGTATTCAATAGATAAGGTCTCTTTTTTTTCTGGCATTCCAGTTGACAAGGAGATTAGATTAGTTCACCTTCCTGCTTTCCTTTCCCCAGGGCTATCACCTCATTTGCAAAATGAATGGATTACGGGGCAGATACTGTAACTACTTGCACCCCTCCAACAGATTTTGAAATTCAGAGAGTATTTTATTATACTAAGATTTATTTTTATTACATTTTAAGTTATTATTATATATATATTTTTAGGCACACCAGGCACTCAAAGTTCAATAGTAAACAGGGCATACATAGCCTCACAGAACTTGCACATTAGTGTAATGATGATATTATATGTTTCAGTGGAACTTCTGTAAGAATATGAAGTTTAAAATTCTTAAGCATCTGCTTATAACTTGTAAGTAAGGACAAGTATCATATTGCCTCATTTACATTACCAAATCAGCTGAATTTTATGCGATGAGATGCTGATTGCTTCATTGTAAATATTATCAAAAATCCTATTTTGCTAATTAGCTATGTTATAATAACAGATGCTTTATCCTCTCTAATGTAAGTTGAAGCTATTATTCTTTTTTGTTTTTATTCTATACTTCCTAAACAAATATTTTATTTTTCTCTATGAAAATGACACTGCAATTCAGACACTTTTAACGTTAACACCAGACTTTATGAATATCTGTTCCATATTAGCATTTAAGAGGTTGTACTGGGGTTAGAAATTAAGCACACACATTTCTTATTTTATACTGAAAGGCTGTAGCATACCAGATTGACCCTGGCACCCTAAAAGTGTATGTTATGCTAATCATTTTAACCATTTATAGTAAGTATAGCCATAGGATGGGCCAATCTTCTGTAGTTCTAGAATGCCATTTTTATTTCAAATAGTTATGAAGAAGTAAATTCAAATCCTTTATAGAAAGAGCCGCTGTTACATAAAAGACACTTCTGAGAACAAAACTGCTACTTCCTATTCAGAATATAAGGTCAGAGGGTTAATTATTTGAGGGTCATTATATCAAAGTGCCTGTGATCAGATTTATACAATCTTTAGTTATTTTACCTCCATTATATACTTTTTCTTGCTCCAAATCCACTTATGTCTGAAATGAAGACTCCGGAGGAGATTTTATGGTTTCCTCTGAAACACATTACATTTTCTGCCTCCAACATTTTCTTCCAAATTCATCCCATTTATCGTATCTTGCTGATTTCAAGCCACTTGTGCTTTACACAATTTTAACAGTGCTCTTTTTCCTTCTATTCTCCTAAATTGTTTGCTAAAATGACTGAATTTTAGTCTGGGATATAAAATAGTATCAGCTAAATTACTTTGGCTGAGCAATTAGAGCATACTCATGCATGCAAAACTAGAAATCTTTGCTACCAGACTTAAAATGGAAAGCAAACAAGCAAACAACCCAAAATTTCTTTTTTTTATATAGCTATATAATAGTTCAAATAGCTTTTTAGAACATTTAAAATATTTTCACTACCAAGAACATAGAGAAGGTAAAATTTAAATCTTGTCTACTTGTATTTATTTTGTAATTCTAACACTGGTACCATATATCCCATGTGTTTCCCTGTGCTGCCCTGCTTTCCATGCAGCTATGTGGGAGTTATGTGCTCAGTCTTCCCATGGAACTGGGAGTAAAAATGAAAATGATCACTTCAGAGTAAAGGCAATCAAGAGAACCATTTTATTTCCCTAATATGCTCTTAAAGTTCATGTGTTCTGTTAACATAGCTGCAATGTCCTCCTGACCCACATCTGGGATTCTTGTGAGGCTGACTCAAGAGAATTCTTGATCGAAGCAAGCCAGGATAATAAGATGTGCAAGTGGTGGGAGATAAATTTGACAAAATATCAAGGGTATGAAATTTTTTCCAAGCTTAACCAATAGGCTTCTTGCTAAAACTGGGCCAAATAGACTATAGACGAAGTTTAAGGTCAGAAATTAAATAGAAAGAACACTCAGGATGTGACTCAAGGTTGGTCAAAGAGAATCTTCCCCAGAACATTTTTGCTGAAAGACCTCCCACCCTGACCTAGGTGGTATAAAATGTCTTTTCTTACTGGTCCCAGTGTTTCTCGTATATACTTATATCTTAACATTTGCCACAATACTTTGAAGTTATTGGCTTTTCTCATTTTCCTCCTCCACGTGACTATAAGATTCTTGAGAGTTAGGACTTTTTATTTTCCAAAGACCCCGGTTAATGGTAAATACTCAAATATATATTCAACTTAGTCAAATTGAAGTTTTTACTTATAAAACTGTTGTCAAAGGATTTGGCTGTCTTATCATCATTTGTGGTCCTGGCACCTAATAATTTGGGGAATAAACTGAGAATTACCCCACCATTCATTCATCATGGCTATAGCATAGTAATGTGGTTATAAGAAGCTGGAAGATTATATCTATTAGAAAATAAATGAAAAAGTAAGCAAGTCATCATAGGCCATGGCAAAGAGTTTGAATTTTATCATAAAGGCATCTAAAAGACCTTTAAGAGCACAACTTGAAGAGTGCACTGTGGCTTAATCTCTATGTGAGCAGTGAAGCACCTGTATGCTGAGAAATGGAGATCCTTCCTCAGAAGACGTAGCCGTAGCCCAAGTAAGAGCTAGAAGAGCCCTGAGTTAGGTGACTAGGAGATAAGAAAGATTAATTGATGAGAAATACATATTGCAGGTAAAATATTAAAGATTTATTGAGAAAACATATGTGGAAAAACTGAGCTCGTATGTGTCATTTACTGGAACAGGGAGGACTGATTTTAGAGAAAATAGATTTCTGGCAACAAAGAAGAGCTTGGCTTTGAATGTACCATACTTAAAAAATACCTAAGACTTGCAAGTAGAACAGTATGAAGAAAATTAAGGAGAAGCAATTAGGAAAGTGAAGGAAAACACAGGTGAGGGAGGCATTACAGAACCAAAAAAAAAAAAAAAAGTTTCAAGAAGACATGCTAGTGTTAAATGGTGTTGATAATTTAAGAAAGCATTGGAATAGAAAAAATTGCCCCTTGCATATATTAACGTAAAAGCAATAGAGCGAAAGGCAGTGCTTGTGCTGGCGGTGGGCGTGGTGGCTACGGCTGTTTAACTCGGAAGGGAATGATTCAGTAAAGAAAGGCTATCAAAAGAGAAAGTCAAGATAATCGCAGGAGGAAGGGTAGAAGGGTGGAACAAAGCTTCCTGATTCCGAATTTATCAATGGTTTGTCAAAAACTCCTCCTGCCTATTCTGTGTTTTAATTTACAGCAAATGTTAAGGGTTGTGACTTAAAGGACTTTGCTATATTTTCTTCACTCATTACTAAATTATGCAGCTATTTGAACTTTATGCTATTAATAGAATTAAGGAGATATTATACAACCTCTTATTTTCCATGCAAAATATAGAAAAAAATAATGATACCTAAAATAAATGTCTCTAACTCTATCATTATTCATTCATCCAACACAGAAACATATTAAGCATATGATATTTAATTACCTCATCCCCATTTAAAATCCAACTCTGTACAAAATACTAGGTTAGGAGCTAGGATGTAGGATCAATAACCAAAACAGTAGATCCCTATTCCTAAGGAATCGATGTCTAGCTTAATACTATAGCTAACAACTACTTCACAGAGCTTCAACATAAATGGAATTTGATAAATTCCATAAGACAAAACTGATTATGAGAATTTTAAAAATCAAGGAAAATAACATGCCAAGAAATGAATAGAGAGAATTTAAACATACTGGACAAAACAGAACACAAAAGCATAAGCAAAATATGAAAGGTGGTAAGATAGGATTTATGTACAGGGAAAGAAAATAACACTCTTTTCCTGTAATGTTCCCACAACCATGAAGACCCTGTTTTCCTTTGAGTATAAGACAGGACATGATTAGAATCTTAATTTAGGAAGATGAGTATTACAGCAGTGAGTGGGTCTTGTAACAGAGATTCTGAAAGCAGAGAAGGAAATTAGGAGACGTTTAAAAGTGCTAAAGAGATGATGTTCAGTCAACCACTGAGAGACTGGCTTCCGTCCCTCTGGGTTTGTGGGACCTGGCTTTGCACTCACACTTTTCATATTTACTTCTGGACGCTTTAGCTTCGTACCCTGGTACTTGGTAGGCTGAACAACTATATGATTCAAGTTAAGTTATTAGGGTGGCTGTGGTAGGAAGTAGACCCAGAAATATATTTTGACTCAACCATAACTGCCATTTTTAATATTTCTGCCCCTCTAAGAGTCCAAGATGGATAATTCTGTTCTGTGAGTTATTCTTCAACCAGTGACTCAGGGAGCCAGGCTCCTTCTATCTTGTGGTTCTACCATCTTCTAGGACTTCATACTTGCCAGTTTATAATGGTCCAAAAAAGAAAGAAGAGGCACATTGTTTCTAAAAAGCTGAGGATATGAAATGACACAAGCGCTTTGCTCACCCTCCTCTAGAGAAGACTTAGCTTAGCGTCACACATAGTAGCAAAGGAAGCTGAGAGTGTTAGTTTTTTGGTCCAAAAAAGGGAAAAACAATTTTTGTAGGAACTGTTAATTTCCACCAGAATAAAGAAAAACAAGGTAAAACTGATTCCAATACCCTTTGAAAATATGAGTTAATAGTAACTTGTTAAATTAATTTAAATTTGACCTAAGGCCACCTCTGTACCTTGGGTCCTTATATAATGAATTGTAATTTAACTTAGTATATGAACAAAATGAAATTCTGATTCAGGAGTACAGTTTGGTTAACAAATAGATGAGTCCTACTCCATCACAGACACAGAACTTCCACCAATCACAAGTCGCCCACTGATTGTCCCAACTCAAAATAAGGCAAACATTGAACTTAACCGATCAAGTTGTGTCTGTTTTCTGTCTATAAATACGCTTTATCCACGTTTGGGAGCAGAGCTCTCTTAATCTCCACTGGTTCTGAACACTACCCATTTTATGAATTATTCTTTGCTTAATTTTACTGTGTTAACTTTAGTTTGAAGTTTTTCTTTTATCACACTGTATGAAGCAATATCATGTATTATTAGACACTAAAAGATGCTTCTATGGAGTCAGTGCAAGTGAACTTGTGAGAGAAAATACAGGAAATAGGTTCATTGTGTTTCTGTGTTAAAATGTTTTAACTGTGATTTTCTTCTCTAAAATCGCTATTAAATTACAAATTGAAAAGGAACTTTGGAAAATGATTCTTGGTAAAGTAAATAACAGGCTCTTACCAACTTTATTAATACAGTTTTCAAAACAATTTGGACAAGAAACAAAATGTGTTTCAATCTTGTAAAATATATAATATTTGTCTGCTATATGATGTAGGTGAGAAGGAGTCTAAAAGTGAAATTAAAGATCAAGAAGTGGACACCAGTTTTAGGATATCAGTGGTCAAACTACCTATATACACTTCAAGTCCATTAAAGTATGCTGAAATATTGAAAGAGAAAAAAAAAGACTTTTTTCCTGCATGTGCTCGGTCACCTCCTGTGATTCATCCCAAACCAATTATTAAAAAAGGCACTCTGTTGGAGACGAGGAGAAGGAAAGAGTTTTTTGTGACACACAGAGTTGGTATGAGACTCCAAACCTTGAGGGATATTGACAAATACTACACAGAACAAAAGAAGCAGACACTCCATCATCAAAAAGGAATAGCTGTAACTGTGGCACAGATTGCCCAAGAAAGGAATAGCGTATCTGTTCAAGAAAATTTGAGTAATAAAAAATATGCTGTACAAAAACTAACTGAAAAACATAAGGAAACCATTCGGAATGGTTTGCAACAACTTCAGAAGGATAAATTGAACTACCTTGAAAAAGTTATGGAGAGAAGAGCTCTGTTTCTAAAAGAAAACACCGAGAAGGCTGCACAACGGTTCTTAGTTCAAAGCTTAAATAATGGGCGCACTTTTTTGGCCAAAAGAATGCGTGCAGATGACAGATTGAAGGAAATGGACGCTGTCCAGAAAGAGAAAACACTGGCTGTTCAGCAAAAACGAAAAGCAGAAAAATATCAAAAGAATTTACTTAAACAAATTAAGGAATACAGGTGAGTACAGTTTAGATGGAATAGTAAGTTTTAAGTCAATTTTATATGGATAGTGCATGCTGAATACTGAGATCTAATAAATGTTATTTTGTTTATAACATAACACATTCTACTGTGAAAAATGCAAACAAACTAAAGGACAAATTATATACTAATACATTTCCAAAGATTAGACCAATTAACTTCTATCTTTCCCCACCTCCTTCCCTCAACCAACAAAGTCTGCTTCCTAATTACTAGTTGTTGTTATAAAGGGCTTCACCATCAGTCTTTAGTCTTTCACGACTTAGTCCCCCCCACCCCTTACCAGTGTGTAATGCTTTCCTAAACTTTAGATACCATGCTCTATTCTATCTAGCCTAGACTTTCCTCACTTCTCACTGAGTGCTCTGCTATAGCCTCTTCGGCACTCCCCTAACAGTGCTTTCTCCTCCAAACAGATGAAACTACTCTTTGTACTCTCTAATCCCAGTGGTTCTGATGATATAATCCCCTATTCCCTGAAACATGTGCTCCTCAAGGAAAGTACAGTCCCACAAGGTTACTGTTGTCCAAGTATCATTGTGCAACACAAGCCTCTCTGTCATCATGCAACTCAGAATGCTTTGGGGTGTTCTAACTGGTGAGAGGGTAGTGCTTATATATAAAGGAAAAGACACTCTTTTCTTTATCACGAGCAGCTGACACCTGATAACATGGCTGTGTTTCACAGCGTTTGCCCCCAGCAAGTGCAAGTGCAAGAACTACCCAACCACTGGCAAAATTTATCCTTTTATTACCCATCCTTTAATAACAAAATCAAAGGGCATTTTCACTTTTAATCTGTCCCCACTGTTCTTCCAGGCAGAATTAGTCCCTTTAATTTTGTGGTGATTCCATACCACTTTATTTAAATCTCAATTCTTACATTTACCATAAGGAAAAGCCTATCACAGGGGTGGCGAACAAGTTCGACACAAAGAGCCAAAATTTTAAACTGTGAGAGTCAGAGAGCCACACCACGCAGTGACCTGCCAAAACAGACAAACACTCACACAAAAGCATATAATTTTAACAATAATATATTA
>CAUYPK010169751.1:0-57530 GCA_963574355.1 Loris lydekkerianus
CACATTTTGCATTCACAAACTGGAAAACCTTGCCGTCGGTCCTCGCGTAGCGTCTCCCGTGTCCGGGGTAGATCTTGTACCCGCTGAAACTGCACAACTCGACCTTCATGGCGGCAGGAACCGAGACAAAGAAAAGATGGCGAAGAGCTGGCTTCATATTAGTATTGAGGACATTGGATACTTGCTTTTCCATTCTTGTGATACTTTACTAAAGAGAATGTTCTCCAATTTCTCTCCAGGTTAATACAAAAGATGTAAAGTCTCCATCTTTTTCTGGCTGAATAGTATTCCATGGTATACATATACTATAGTTTTATTAATCTGTTCTTGTGTTGATGGGTTGGGTTGTTTCCACATCTTGATGATTATAAATTGTGCTGCTATAAACAATCTAGTGCACATGTTCTTATGATAAAATGTTTTGTTTTTTTCCTTCTAGGTAGATGCTTAGTAATGGGATTGCAGGATTAAATGGAAGGTCTACTTTAAATTCTTTAAGGATTCTCCATACTTCTTTAGAAAGAGGTTGTATTAGTTTGCAATTCCACCAATAGTGTAAAGAGTTCCCTTCTCTTCACATCCGTGCCAGCATTTTCAGCCTTGGCACTTAGTGATGTGGAATATTCTCACTGGGGTTAGGTGATATCTCAGGGTGGTTTTGATTTGCATTTCTCTAATGATTAGGGATTAAAATTTTCTAAAGTGCTAAATTGAGTATTGCATATCTTCAAAAACAGCCAGAAAAAAGGTAGGATTTGTCTTTCTGTCTAGATACCTGCTTTCTAAAGATTTTGCAAATCCTAAGTATGTTAACCAATACCTGAAAGCATTCTTAGGATGAGAACATCATTAATAAAAATGAATGTAAATCTGTATTTCAAATGGCCTTACTGCTACTTTCAAATTTTTCGATTGACTCGATCTTGGATCTGATTAAATCATTGCTTTTACCTTGCTAATGTGGCAGATAAGACCAGGCAGAGTGGTTTACACCTATAATCCTAGCAGTCTGGGGGGTTGAGGCGGGTGGATTGCTTGAGCTCAGGAGTTCAAGACCACCCTGAACAAGAGTGAGACCCCATCTCTACTATAAAAAGAAAGGAAAGAGGGAAGGGGGGGGAGGTGTAGAGAGGAAGGGAGGGAAGGAAGGGACAGAGGTGGGTAGGATTAATATGAGGGTACAATTAGGTTACAATGTAGGGGAGATGGGGAGAGGAGGGAGGGAGGTAAAAAGGGAAGGAGGGAAGAAAAGAAGGAAGGAAGGAAGGAATAAATGAATGAATGAATGAATAAATTAGCAGAGCATTTTGGGGGTGCCTATAGTCCCAGCTACTTGGAAGGCAGAGGCAAGATGAACTCTTGAGTCCAAGAGTTTGAGGTTGCTATGGGCCACAATACCAGAGCACTCTACCTGAAAAACAAAAGAAATAAACATGTTAATGTGGCAGACAGCAAGCTCTTTTCAGAAGTAAGAAATATGTCAGCTCTGCCCTTTTCTTATTAATAAGAAAAAGCTTTATCCTCAATTTATGATTTTTTAGCTGAAATGTTTTTAACCTAGTTTAGTTAAAACCACATAGTATAATATGTAAATCCACTGAAGTGGGCACAAGGCAGCATGTCCTGATAGTTACAGGGAACTAGCTGTTGTCAGTCCCTTCTGGTAGGAGGAGGCCTGCTTTCTCCTCTCAGTACTCAACAAATGGGGTTTAACTCATGACTGCCTGACATACAAACCAAATAGGAGTGCCAGAGTTAATCTGCATATTTGCAAAGTTGATTTGTATTTTTAGATGGGAAGTAAGCAAAAATAGAAGCTCTAATATTCCTTCTATGCCTTCTGGAGACTCTGTACCCCACTTTGGAGAGCACTGATTTCAGTGTAAGTTGGCTGATTCACTACGGTACTGGATGTTGTTTGGTGACTCCCAGAATTCATTACCTGCTTCTCCTGCCAACATTAGCCTGGTTTTCTTTTGGGTGATTTCAAGAGTGGGTCCTCATTGACAACGCAGCCCAGTCCATACCTCCAAACACAATGATTGGTTTGGGATGTCAAGAAACTCAGTTTGGGCTCTCAAAAAAAAAAAAGTATTATCTTAGGACTTCTGTAGCAGCTCCAGAAAGAGGTGATTTCCCTCTCCCAGATAGTGTAGTCTCCAGATAGAGGCTATTTCCCTCTGCCAGATGGTAGTCCAAGGGTGTGATGAGGCCAGCTCTAAATCCGGTGGGCCACCCTGAGGGCACAACTGGAGCCCTCAGGAGCCACCTGTGGGATGCAGGGATGGAATGAGACTGCTGAAAGTAGAAGTAAGAGATGGCAAGAAATGGGATTGTTGGTGACCTCATTGCCCCCCCACCCCCATCCCAGATAAAGGCTTACCTATCAATGAATCCAGTCCTATTCATGAACTTCTCAGCTACATGGGTCAATATATTCCATTTAGTTGCATAAGCCATTTATTTAATGGGCTTCTCTGTCACCTGCAACTAAAAAATCCCTCCCTGATATAACTGTCAGCTCCTTCATGCAGTTTGTTTTGTTCCTTTTGTTTCTCCTGTTTTGTTTCCTTTAGTGTAGCATTAACCATACTGTAGCACAGAATAATCATTAGTACCTGCGAGATTCCTCCACTGAATTAGCTCTACAGTAGTGCACCTTAATTATAGGTACCAGGCACTGTTCTGAGCATTTTACATATTGACACATTTAATCTGCACAATAACCCTAGGAAGTCAGTACTATTATTACCCATAACTTGCAGATCAGGAAACTGACATATTCAAGATTTACTTCCAAGCCAATTTTGAACCAAGGCAGTCTATCTCATAAACCCATGTTGCTACAGTACACCAGAAAGACACATTACTCACGAATTTACACTTGACCTTGTCTAAATGTTTAATTTTTGCCACTATGAGTATAAAGTTATATTTATTATTTATTGTTCAATCTTGGGGAAATTTGTTTCCTCATCTATAAATTAGAGGTAGTAAAATAATACTGATTTCAAAGTTCTGTTGTGCAGTTTAAATCATAGCAGTAACTTTGACTATCTTTTCTATGCTTATTATCCATTGGAGGTTCCTCTTGGATTGCCTATTCGTACCTTTTGCCTATTTTTTAAAATTGCGTTTCCCATTTTTTTCTTACTGATTTGCAGGGTGTGCGTGTGTGTTGGAGCATCTGAGTGAATGTGTAGCAGTTATGAACTACATGTCAATTCTGGATATTTATATCTCCTTCTATCATTTTCTCTACGGTGCCCTTGATTGAACAGGCATCTTTCATTTTGAGGTAAGCAAATCCATTAATTTTGTTCCAAATATAGAGGGTAATAATATGAAAAACATTGTTTATGCCCTAAGCAACTTAAAAGTCTAGCTGGAGAATGAAGAACAACTATGTGAACACTGGATAACAGTCTGCCATAAATGCCAAGTTGTAAGGCTTGTAACCAACTGTATAACCTTGAGAAAGTATCTGCAATTTTTCTGAGCTTCACTTTTCTTACTTGGAAAATAGAAGCAATAAAAAATGCCTTCCAGATTGTTCTGATAATTAAATAAGAGATGTTGAATGGCTCTCATAGTACCTGGTATATATTATAGTACCAACTGCAATTTAGATGCAAAGCAGATCAATGAAATAATAACGGCTACCATTTATAGTTACCCTACTTGCCAAGCACTTTTTACAATGTGTCTGTATATATTTCACAACCTCCTGCAAGGCATTTGTCACTGCCATTTGTCAGTTGCAGAAACCTAGGTTCAGAGAGCTTAAGTTATTTGACAAAGGTCACAGAGCTAGTAAGTGGCTGTGACAGGATTGAAAACCAGGTTGGTTTAACCTCGGACCTCATGTTATCTTCTACTATGCCAAGCTGTTGTCAGAAAAAGTGCTAGCGAAGCAATGAAACCTGAAAACCAGACAAACCACAGAATTTCAATAGACAGAAGGAGGAAAGGAGGAAAAGACATCATGCCAGATTCTGAGGGGGTGCAGTGCATGTGCAAGTTGCAAAGTATTATTTGTTATTAGAGGGCAGAAGCAAAGCAAAGGTCTATCCATGACAGCTCCCTTCAACCCTAGCACAGGGACTGGGACAGGATCGGATAGGGCACATCTATTCCCCAATTCTCTCATTACCATAAGGAGTAAGTTGTCTGAGTTGTAAGTTTGAAAAAAGAACGATGCACACGTCACTCTCCCTCCTCAAGTTTGAAAAGCAGGCATGACCCAGGAAGCATGTGTTTTTGCTTTTCCATGCAGTCACTTTCACACAAGCAAGTCTCTTAATTCTGCTTGTGACTGAGCAGGTATCTTCCATTCTGGGCTCCTTGTCCTTGCAGATGGAAAGCCCTGGCTGCCATTCCACCTTTTGCTAGGGGCAAAGCTGGCATTTTCCTCTCCATCAGTCTTACTCCCGCTGCTATGGCAACGGATTCTGAACACGCATGGGGAACACAGGTATTATTTTGAAACCTCCTAAAACCACAACAGTAGACAACACTTGACAAAGAGTGAATATGCCAAGTTGAGAGGACAATGAGAAGACTGGCCTGCTTTGAGCACAGAGGGTATGTTGCTGTAGTTGAACAGAAGCTAGAGAGATAGGGTGGCCCCAGCAATGGAGCGCTCACAAGAAAAGTAGAGAGTGTGGATTTGATGGGGGATGAAAGGGGAACTGAAATTGTCTGAGTGGAAGAAGAGGAGAACGTGAGGAAGTGAAAGAAGATGGCAATGGATGCAGGAAGACTAGAGGGGAGAGCTTGGAGCCAGCCAGAGCCAACTAGAGGTGGTTTCCAGAATTTCCTTGCGAGGTCTGACCTAGGGTGGAGGTGAGAGGACGAATATGAGAGGATGCAAAGGACAAAACTGCCAAGCCATGGGGACAACCCTGTTCTAGGAAACGGAGAGGTTTTGAAGGCAATCACTCTGTAAGAAGTAGGTGAGCATCCTAGGGAGAAGCGGGAAGTGGGGGCTCAGCCCGGGTCATGCTAAATTTGAAGTGCCAGTGGATTTGTTCTTGCCACCAGCAACACGGGACTCAGGGCAGGAAAGAGGCCTTAATTTGGAGCATTTTAGAGGGAAAGCACCATCAAAGGCTGCTGGAAGAAGTTGGTGGAATTGGAAGCATGAACATGGAGGCCACCTGGAATGACCGTGTGGGGACCGGGAAACCGGCGAGGAGTGGGCAGAGAAGAAAAGGGGGCCCCACTCCAGGACCGTAGGGAAGCACAGGATGAGGCTGCAGGCAAACGCGGAACTCTGGGTCTTCTTAGCAGAGCCGGGCAGCCGGTTGAACCCAAGGCAGCCCTCCCCACGCCGGCCGGTCTCCCGGTCCCGCGCCCACTTCTCCAAGCTCTGGCTGCAGTGACACCCTCGACCCGGGCTGTGGGGCCCCCTCTGCAGCCCCGGTTCTCTTCCTTTCGGCTGCGTGGGGCGGCTCCCACTATCCAGGCCGCTGGGCGCCTGTTCCTCGTGGTTCCTGTTCCAGTCCCGGCCTGGGGCCCCGCGGCACCGCCCACCTGCCCACCGCCGCAGCCCGCGCCCGCGCCCGCGCCCACGGCCCGCCCGGGCTGCCGCAAGCCAACCGCCCCTCCGGGGGTGGGGTTTTCGCTCCCCCCCCCCCCCAGTCCGTCTTTGTTGCGGCGCTCCGGGGGATGACCCCCTCTGCCTCCGGCTCCACGTCCAGGGGGCCGAAGGGGCGCTCGGCCAGGGGCAGCGCCGAGAGTGGGGTGCGGGCGGCGCCAGGACGCCCGCGGGTTCCCAGGAGCAGGGGACGCGAGGAGGGGGAAGCCGAGGCGCGGGGGCCTCTGCTGCATAAGGGGGAGGAGAATGGGGAGGAGCTGGGGGGCAGGCGATCGGGGAAGGAGGGGTCTTAAGGGGCGGCGAGCCCAGGTCCGGTTTCCTCCGAGGCTGGCGCTCGGCACAGCTCCCACCTCGGCGTAGAGCTCTCTGCGGCCGCCCTGCCCCGCGCGCCCCGAAGACCCCGACCGCACCACGGTGAGCGCAGACGCGCGGCGCGCAGGCCGGGCCCGCGGGGCGGCTGGGGATGCCCTGGCGGGGGACGGGGGCGCCCAGCCTGCGAGACCCGAAGAAGTTTCCCGGGTCGGTGCGGGGCCCGGCGCCTTCAGTCTCACTCTCTTCTCTTTTCCGCAGATGTGGAAACGCTGGCTCGCCCTCGCGCTGGTGGCTGTCTCCTGGGTCCACGCCGAGGTAGGTCCGCTCTCGGGTCCCGGGGCCACCGGGTCTGCGCGCCGGGCGGGCCGGCCTGAGTCCGGGGGATGCTCTCCCGTGCTGGCTCGCGGAGTTTCCGTACTTGGGCGGGGTGGGCTGGAGCTGGGGGAGCGCTGCAAGCAGAAATAGTACTTCGGAAACTTAAACCTCAGAATCAGAGAAAAGTAGTTTGGGCCGTGAGCGGGCGCCCCACCGGGGTTAATATGGAGGGAGAGTGGGGAGGGGACAGAGGACGGGCTGGGAGGATTGGGACCAGGCGGCGACCGGAGCAGCAGCGAGTTCAAAAAGGCTCCTTGAGTTCGTCCTCACTTCAGAGGGGACTTTTTCCTTCCTACTCGGTCTCCTCACAGGGGTTCGGGAAGGGGGTGCAGGCGTGGAGACAAATAAATCTTACGTTGGAGACACATGTTCCTTTCTCTTTTGTAAAGTGAGATTATGGTTCCCTGAAATTTATTTTCTTCTTTGGAAAGTACCCTCGGGTTTTGTGTTACTGTCTGGGCCCTACGTGTAACGGCCTTTTCCTAAACTTTCCTTTAAACTAACATTGCGCAAGTGTGAGAGGTCCATTGCTCTGCTCTTTGGGGGCTCGGCATTTCCAGTGAAAACGTTTCAGCGCCTTTTTTTTTTCAACTCCAGTGACCTTCCTGAGACACTACAAACAAACCAACAAACCCTTGCTCACGAGGCCTTCCATTAACTCAAAGGTTTATGGACAGAAAATAAACAATTCTAAATTCCCTGGGCTCCAGTCTCCAGAAAAGTGAGGACAGAAACTAAACATTTGATAATTATGGCAGGAAATGTGGAAAGAATTAAAAAGCATGAGAGAGAAGAAATGGAATGCACATTACAAAAGAAATAGCTCCCTGGTGGGTGGTTTACACTGCTGCTTTGAATTTTTTCCGACATATTACAGTTTAGCCACACCCTTAGCATCACAGCTTGACTCTGCTCTCAAAAATAATAAACACATTAGATTTTTTTTTTTTTAACATACACATCATACTGAACTATCATTTAATTCACTGGTAGGTTGTTGCCTGAGGCGGAAACTCAATTGTTTTTACTCCCAATGAAATAAAAGTAGCTAATATTTATTAGATATCTATGGTGTGTTATAGTAAAATTCCATTTTAGTGATAGATAAGCTGAGTCAGGGAAGGTTACATAACTTATCCATATAATGCCTTCAGCTCCTGAATGCTAGGGTGGCATTTGAACCCAGGCAGTCTAGGTCCAGACCTAAGGCTTTTGATCATAGCTTATACCATTTCCAAGCACAAAAGTTTAGCATTTATCAAGTACTTTTTTGTATATCAGACATTGGGCTATGTGTATTATCTGCCCCATTTCTTTAAAAGCTTCCTAAGCCCTGTAATGTTGGTCTTGTCGTCACCATTTAATAGAGGAGGAAACAGGTTTAAGGTGATTAGGTAACTTGCCCAAGGTTGTACAACTATTTAGTTATGCAGAGGGATCTGAACCCAGCTCCCTCTATCTTTGGAGCCCATCTAAAGTTCCAGGCCTGCTTCTCATTCATTTCGTTTTCAAGGGTTTGAATTTGAGGAAACATCCCCCTTCACTGCTTGATTTAGTCCTGGTTAAGGAACATTCCTCGCTCCCCTACTGTGGCCTCCAAAAGCAGCTGCAATCTAGTGATGGATGAGGTGAATCCGGGTTTGGTTTTCCAGCAGGCTTCAGAATTGCCAGCCAGTGTGTGAAATCACTCTGTGAACTGGAATGCAAATATGAGGTGTTAGCAGGCTGTTGGTTCACTCACCAGGCTGTGTGGCCCAAGGTCTGGGATCTGTTCTAGATGGCCTGCTCCCCACACCCTCCTCCCCACTCCCCTGCATTGGAGGGTGGGGAAGCATCTAGTCACCATAGGGAGTTCCCTCAGCAACAGTTTCCTGCGAGAGGTAGAAGAATATCCAGTACTCTCTCGCAGAATTCCCAGGCAAAATTTACAGGGAAGGAGGCACGATGAAGTGCTGAGGCATAAAAACAGGGAGTTAGTGGAGAAAGGAAGCTGTGAGTTCACAGTATGTGGAAGTGGTTACAGTGAACAGCATGAGCAGGAGGTCTGAGCTAGGTCACATGTCCTGACTCCAGATTGTTAAGGATTATTCTCTTAATCCAACCTCTTGGGGTCTAGTGCACATAACATCTGGCAAGTTTTAAAATCTATGTGTTAGTAATAATAGAACTTTAATTTTTTTTTGAAACAATTTTTTTAATTAAATCATAGCTGTTTACATTAATGCAGTCATGGGGTACAATATGCTGGTTTTATATGCAATCTGAAATATTTCCATCAAACTGGTTTAATTTTTAATAAAAAATGTCCATATTTGGACATTATTTTAAGGATTTTATTTTGTAGTTCATGGTGCTTGCAGTAGAAATTATTTTCCTTGTTAACTGTAAGGACATTCAACCAACACAGTCAAATAGTGATATTTACAGTCTTTATTGACATGAACTTAGTAAACTTTAGATCAGCCATAATTATACAAATATTGTTAAACTTTTTAGAAAAGGGCAGGAGATTTCTTGGTACTTTTTGCTGTAATAAAAGCATAAATATTTAATTCAGCATACGTTTTTAATAAAGTAATTACCTTACCAATTATTGATATTTGAAGAAGCCAAAGCCTATGTAGTAAACCTCCGGAATCAGTGGCGTTCTTCAAAAAAGTGGTTGTCACCATTGTTAATGCTGCTCTATGTAAATCCCATTAGGTTAGGTTCATGAAACTATTATCAAAGCTCATTAAGGAAAAGGTAACTTTTTTTTTTTAATTGTTGGGGATTCACTGAGGGTACGCAGGACCAGGTTACCCTGATTGCTTATGTTAGATAAGGACCTTCTTATATTTATGTCCGGCCCCAAAAGGTGTACCACACCCCTTGATCCCCCATCCCCTCCCTCCTTCCTTTTCTCAGCTCTCCTCATCCCTCACCCCCCTACTGTGTATTAGGACCTTAATTGTCCTCATATCAGGATTAAGTACATAGGATTCTTATTGTTCCATTCTTGTGATGTTTTACTAAGAATAATGTGTTCCACTTCCATCCAGGTTAATACAAAGGATGTAAAGTCTCCATCTTTTTTAGTGGCTGAATAGTATTCCACGGTATACATATACCACAGGTTATTAAACCATTCCTGGGTTGGTGGGCATTTAGGCTGTTTCCACATTTTGGCATTTGTAAATTGAGCTGCAATAAACAGTCTAGTGCAATTGTCCCTGTGGTAAAAGGATTTCTTTCCTTCTGGGTAGATGCCCAGCAATGGGATTGCCGGATCAAATGGGAGGTCTAGCTTGAGCACTTTGAGGGTTCTCCATACTGCCTTCCAAAAAGGTTGTATTAGTTTGAATGTTTCCCATGATCTCCTACTTAACTTGGCACCTCAGAGTTGCTTCCTCTTTCTTTTCTTCCTTCTTACTCAATCTCCTGCTACACTTTCTGCAGCATATTCCTTCAGCCAGTCTCCCTCTAAGTTCTGCTGCATACACCAAGCACACACTGGTTCACTCCTTAGAGTCTGCCTGAAGGAGGTTTGGGGTGTGACACACATCTATAGATGTTCAAATGTAAACATCTACATGGGACTAGGCACAAGAGCAGCAGTGGAGGAACTGCTGCTCCTTTTCTAGATCCTCACAGCAGGGATCTGGGCGAGCCGGCTCATTCTCCCTCCCATGCCCTTCCAATTAGGAATTACTGTACTTCATTGAGAAGTGTAAGAGGCGTGGTATGGAGGCTGGGAAAAGGCTGAGAACCCAGGCGTTAGTGTGTGCCTCTGGAGTCTCAGTGGGTGGATCTCTGTCACTTTAGCGTAACAGGCTAGAGGGGACCTTGTGGCCCAACCACCTGCTTCAGGAAGACAGTTTTGGCAAGTTCCCAGTCTTCCCACCCCTCTCCCTGTCTCTGCTGGCGTTCTGAGTCCCAGCGTTCTAGGTCCAGAAATTCATTACATTAAATCACATGTACAGGTGACTGATTTACAATTCAGAACACATATTCCAGTAAGTGGTCCATACTTGACTGGGAGGCATCACCTAAAAAGACAGTAAGAAGAACAATAAAAATTCTGTAGATAGATACACTTCACTTAGCTCTAGGCATGCAGTACACTTTTTAGAGCTTTGTTCTTCTGAAGCCACGTTTCTTAACCTCATTCATGCCCAGGTATGAGTATATAGTTAACCACTAGGGATTTTACTGGCTGATTTGGGAGCTCCTCTGAGTTCTTCAGAATTTCTTTAGAATTGCTCTAAAGGTAAGTTCAGGTAGCTAACCCACATCTGCACCTCTTTCTTAGAGCTGAAGCTTGTATATAAACCACCCAAATGATTTCTTCTTTGTCCTTTGACAGATAAACTAGTACTTGCTGATTCTAAAACCATTGTTGGAAATTGGGAGTTTAAAACAAAGCAGGGGCTCTGTGGGATAGTGACAACAGATGGCCAGGCACCCAGCAAATCGAGGCCCTGGCCGTTGAAAATGTTTTTAGAAGGTGGACATGTTACACTTTCCTAGAGTTCTTTGGATTGGGTGACAGGAAGCAAGAGTGCGTTCCCAGGCTCTCAGGAGCAAGTTGGGGAGGAGCATGCAATGACCCTTGAGGAAATGGCCCAAAGAAAAAAGTCTTCAAAGTCAGTGAGGCAGAAAGACACCTGCTTCCCTGAGAACAGAAAAGGAAAAGATAAGCTGTAAATACCAGTGACCTGGCTCGGCACCTGTAGCCTAGGGCACCAGCCCACTTACACCGGAGCTGGAGGCTTCGAACCCAGCCAGGGCCTGCCAAACAACTACAATGATAACTACAACCACCCCTCCTCCCAAATAGCCAGGCGTTGTGGTAGGCGCCTGTAGTCCCAGCTACTTGGGAGTCTGAGGCAAGAGAATCGCTTAAGTCCAAGAGTTTGAGGTTCCTGTGAGCTGTGTTGCCATGGCACTCTACCCAGGGCGACATAGTGAGACTCTGTCTCAAAACAAAAATAAAAACAAAACAAAACAAAAAAACCAAAAACAAAAAACCACTGACCCCACATGAGAATTGCAAATGCCATGGTTTATTTGTCCTGGTCCTCTTCAAAAAACTGGACATTGGCAGAATGTTTTTAGCAGATATAAATTTTATTAGCTTAATGGTACCAGATGTTATGTGATCAGAAAAAATTTACATTTATATAGGTTCATTTATAAGTCAGATGGTTAATGTCCTTGGAGGTCAAATACATACTTTTCTCTAAGGTACCCTATTCTGAGTGACTTTGGCAGTTGATAACTTTGTCCATGAGTGAGCCACCGCCTTTCCCCTTGCAAGCAGACCTTACCCTTTGCACAGGTCATGGTGACAAATGAAGCACAAGATGTAGTTTCTACCCTTGGCTTCTTACAGTCTTACAGGGGTGAGCCAGGTGCTTTTAACTGTGGCAGCTACAATGTATGATTATAACCATATAGTAAACGATTATCTTTATACTTGTTGTTTTTTCACATTTTACATAGGGCCTCCCTTAATTTGTTAAATTCTTTTACATTAGTAAAATGCGCATGTCTTTCATGTATAGCTTTTATTCTAGATGTGCCCCCGTAAGCACTGCTCTATCAAGACTGCAGAAAGGATGTTGTAAACTCCATGTGTGGAAAGAGTTACAAGGAAAAAGTGAGGGATAGAGATGATCCGGGGTACATTTCATGACTCGTTGCCCAAAGATTATCATTTAATCAGTCCACTCTCTTGGTGTCTGGCTCAAGCCAGATGTTTGGCACACTTTTAATCCATATTTTTACAATAATAAACCTTTAATAATTATCAAAAGGTAAATTAACCCTCTCTATTTGAATGTCTATAGCAAGCCACCATTGCTTCATCCCTTCTTTTCAGAGAAATTATCAATTAATCAACAGATGTATATGTTGTGCCCACTAATTGTAGGCAATAAAAATAAATGCCTGGCAAAATGAGATATGTGGCCTGCAGGGATAGCATAAACATGGCATACGTGTAACTGCCATCCCTTACCCAGGACAGACATTGTTAATCAATCATAGAATTATTTTACTGAACCTGGAGGAGGTATACAAGTCCTACTCAGCAATATTCTAGGCAGCCAAAAGCAATCATTCAGGGGCTGCTTGTGAGATGAAAGCTCTTTGCTATTACCGCTGGAAAACAATCGGTCCAATTTGACAAACATCTTTAGCCCAAAACTCAGGTGATTAGAAGGCAGAGTTAGAGACTGTGTGAAACTGACAAAAACAATAGGGGGCAATAGGTGGTGGAATTGGGATAGTAAGTAGAATGAAATTATGAGGGAAACAGTGTCTGGCCCAAGCTTTTAAGTTCTTTGGATGAATCAGAACACCTTAAAGTAAGCCAAATGCTCTAATGTTGGCCATCAACTAAATAAAACAGGAATTTTCTTGACTGTTCTGATGAAATAAACAATTGCTCTTGTGAAGGCTCTAAGAGCTGCTGCTGTCATAGATAATAGCTTCTGCATTAGCAGCAGTCTGGCAATAACTTGCTAATAGAATGCTCTTTGGGTAGTTGAAATACACCCTATATCCTGAAAATCTGCATTTTCTGCTGGGGCTGAAGAATTTCCATTTAATCTCTCATTTGCTCATTTGGCAGCCACCACCAATAAACTTTTCCCAGGATTAAGTCTGAATTTGTGGCTCCTCATATGTCTCCTGAATAATCCTGGACACTGTCTGACTAACCAAGCTGTTACCACGCAAGTCACGTGATACTTGGCAAAAGCTACAGCATGTGGCAGAGCCAGATTTGTGTGTGTGTGCATGTGTGTGTCATGGGACATTGACTTGAGTTGGCGTAGGGAAAGTGTCTGTCTTTCTTTACTTTTTTATTGTCTTCAAGATTTGAAATCCTGAAGGCTGGGTGCAGCGGCTCCTGCCTGTAATCTTAGCACTCTGGGAGCCTAGGGCAGGTGGATTTCTTGAGCTCAGTAGTTTGAGACCAGCCGGAGCAAGAATGAGACCCCATGTCTACTAAAAATAGAAAAACTAAGCCAGGTCTCACACTAAGTGCCTATAGTCCCAGCTACTCGGGAGGCTGAGGCAAGAGGATCGCTTGAGCCCAAGCGTTTGAGGTTGCTGTGAGGTAGAATGCTATAGTACTCTACCCAGGATGACAGAGTGAGACTCTGTCAAAAAAAAAAAAAAATTCCTGTGTCTGAGGCAAAATTTCTTGTCCGCAGTCTTTCCTCCTGTCCTTCCGTGATAGCTAATAAGTGTAATTTACTGTCTCCTGCAGACATGTCAGGCATTATGCTCGTCCACTTTGTACTGTGTTGATATTAGGAACAGCGTGGAACTAGAAGGCAACGCCTTACAGCTCCCTGTTCGGAAGGAGCTGTTCCTGCCATCACTGCGGTACAGCCCAGACAGATCTGGCCATCAGGGGTCAAATCTGTGGTTTTAGCAGAAATTCGTCTTCTTCTCCTCTTCTTCCCACTGGTTTGGAAAATCCTGAGATGTGGACGTGGGCTGGATGGCCCCTGGCTTCTCGAAATGTGAGAGGCTCCACTTGGGCAACTGGGGCCATTTTCGACCTGGAGTCCACTTTGTCCACCTGATCAGTATGTCCAGCAGATGGCAGCTTTTCTGTGGAACTTTGGCTGAAATTGTGTCTGTTCCTGGGGCTCTGGTGTTTTTGTCTTCCCATTTTCATGTCACTCTAGCCTCCCAACAGAGTTCCTTCCTTCAATGTCTTCTCCTGTTCTTATGTCTGGGCGTCTCAGAGTCTGTCTTTTACATGGACCCTGTTACAGAACCTTTTCATTATAAAGAGCAACTTAATGGAATAATGAAAGCATCATTGACTCAGCAGTCCTGCCCTGCCTCTTCCTAGCTGATGTCACCTTTTAAAAGTCACCTAGTGACTTGCAGCTTCATTTGAGAGTGATGGCTTTGGGTAGTGGACGGTTTGAATTCTAGCCTTGTTTAGCTGGAGACCTTGGTCAAGTTACTTAACTTTCTTTAACTCACTTTTCTCATCTGTAAAATGGGCATAATGCCTGCCTCTTTGCCTATCTATTCAATGAGGCAATGGAAAAGGTTTTCTCTACTCACGGTTTATAGTCAATAGTAAAAACAAATACCAGCAAGAGTTGTACCTCCTACTAGATCTGACTAGGCACTGTTAAGAATGTTTTTGACTTTGTAATGATAACGTCAACAAGAGAATTCTCAATTTATACATGAATATCCACAAGGCACAGTCAGTGTTTGTACAACCTGTGTGCTGGCTCAGGTTGCTCCGTTTACTGATTTATCCTTGAGAGGAAGTATAACACAGTGGTGCGGCACTCACATGTTGAAGCTAGATTACCTGAATATCGATCCTACTAATGTCCTCACTGGCCATGTAATCTTGGGGAAATTACCTAAAACCTCTCTAGGCATGTTTCCCCATCTATAAAATTGGCTGAATCCAGAGTGTCTATGCCATAGATTAGTTGTGAGAATAAATAAGCTCTTACAATAAATCAGTTAGAAGAGTGTTTTTGCACATAGTGTGCAGTTAGCAATTATTATTCTTACGCATCTGTGTGGGAAGAACTCCAAAGCCATGGGATGTGTGTGTGTGTGTGCATGCGCGTGCACATGTACAAATATACATTGTGCTTATGTCATGAATTCTCCTTGCTTCTATTCCTTTCTCTTTAAAAAGAGAACAAGGATATTTATTTCAGTGGCTACTTTAATACCCAGAATTTATATCAAAGGCCTTGCTTCTACTGAGTTACTCTTGCCTTAAACTTCTGTATAGTGTTTCTTCTGCAAAGCCACAGCTCTTACCATTCTCCCCGAAAAAGAATGAAATACTCATGGAACACCGCCTGTGCATAGCTGGTGGGATGGACAGGCCAGCGTGGAATCTCCCAAAAGGCAGAGTGGATGGAGGCAAATAACTGACAAGAGAACAGTAAGAAAAGGCAAAAGGAGAGGTAATGTAACTCCTACAATTTCCCCCACTGTTTTCTTCTGTCCGGTGTCCCTCCTTCTTACTTAGGGAGATGGCCGACTTATTTCGGATGGTCACTTTTACATATTCCTGCTCTGGTCCCCATAGCACAGCCTGTTACTACCAAGAAATAAATTTGAAACTTTGAGTTTGGAAAATATCATGCAAGGGAATAGGGCCCTTTTTGCGTTCATTGTTTCAAAAATATATACCAACTACTCTCAAAGACAGGGTAGGAAGTATTCCTGGGGCAGTTGGGGTTTGTCTTTTTGGAAGCTTGGGCCTCCTGGACAAACCTTGAGTCCTGCTGGGAAGGCACTGCTCCACCTGCAGTCCAGACACAGCCTCGCCTACCCAGCCTTGCCCGGGCCTCCGAGCCATCTCTTTCTCTTGCTCCCTGTGTTGCTCTTTGCCCTTCATCTTTTTCTTCTACCTTCTCGTCTAGCCTTTTTGTTCTCATCGTCCTCCTCCCACCATTACAGAGGTGTCATCCGGACGTGTCTGGGCTACATTAGGAGCTGGCAAAACATACCCACCCATCACACTCACATCATATGCAGGGATGACACTGCACAAAAACTTGACACACCATTTTGGATCATTTATTTGGAACAAAGTAAAGTTTCTCACAATCAACTCAAAAGAGGAAAATGAAAGATATCACAAATCTGTCCTCTGTCAGGCACTGACTTAGTGCCAGTGAATAAGGCACAGACCCTGCGCTAAAGAGCTTGCAGTCCACTGGGGAGGCAGACTGGAACGTAGGCTCACAGCATTCCTTTGTGAGAAGTGCCGGGACAAGGCTAAGAATCTGACTCAGCACTGGGGGTCCTTCAAAAGGAAGTTACCCACTAGCTGAGCTCTGAAAATGACCAGTAGTTTAACCAGACAACAGGCAGGAAGAGAGAGAAAGAGCCTTGTATTATTTGATTTTCATCACCTAAATAATTACTATAATCTTCATTTTATCAATGAAACTATGGCTCAGAGAATTCAGTTAACTGCAAATCAGCAACCTGATAAGTAGTAAATCTGGGATGCAACACAGGACTTAAAATCCCAAGGTAAATGCTTAGTTTTCTAGGCTGACTATGTCTTATTTTTGAACGTGACCTTGGAAACAAACCAAAGAGACTTTTGCTAGGTAATGTACTCAGCTCTATATAGACCTGATATATATTCACCCTGTCACATCAGTTGTTAAACAGCCTAAATATCTGGATTGATACTTCCAGCCCAGTCCTTCTGGCCACATAAACGTAGGTGGGCATAGTCTCCACTTGGATTCAGGCCCAGCTGTTTCTCTGGCCCACGTTGGCATGTAATGGTTACGCTGGTCATTTGCGCATAATGGTCAGTGACTCAGATGTTTTAAGGCAATCTCTCTGTCTTTCAGATGTCTTCACAACTACTCCACTTTAAATAAGGCCAAAGTGCAAGACATCTCTAAAACTCCAGCCGAGTTGCTGAGTATGGTTGTACACACTGTTTACTGCACTAGGGTGTTATGGCCTAGAATAGGGCTTGTCTGCCCACCTAAAGGAAGGGATACCTTTTTTCTAACTGATGTGCAAAGCTCTCCAACCCCAACATTATCTCTGAGTCATATGATACTTATTGGACTATAGGGGTCATTTCTACATCCGTATACTTTATAAATTGATTTCATTCAGAGTCTTAGAAAATTTTCATATCAGGCCTCCATCGAAAGCCAGCTCCATATTTCTGTGGATTTTTATCATGAATAAGTTAAGATGATACAAATAGAAATTTTTAAATTTTGTTCTTTTGTACCCACAGTGTGCTACTTTGGGCTGTTACCCAACTGAGTCTAGTTTGGGAACTGTGATAATCTAGAAATTAAGAAAAGCATTCCCAGCTTCCCTTTGATCAGTGGATTAGCAGAACTTCCTCAGCCTGCAGCTGAATTCCAATCCCTGGGAAAAAATGACAGAGTGAACCCCCAGCCTGGAGCCTGTCAGAGGTTGTGTCATGTGTTTGCATTAGCTGAATAAAACCTAAGCAGGCTTTCCGGCCTTGTCCCCCACTTCAGCACACATACTGCTCTGCTGGGCGAGGCCACTCAAAGTCTAGACACCGCCTGCCTGGCTCTGTGCCTTGTCTGCCTGGCTCTGCCTTTCCGCACAGTTTGCACCGTTCTGCAGCTCTGACTTTCGTAGCCTGTCCTCACATGTTTCCCCTATTTTCTTAGTCTTAAACTGTCTCAGGGGACAAGCATGAGCCACACATACAGGAAGCAGAGGAGTGGATTTATGAGACTTCAGGATCCAGCCACCTGGAGATATTCTGCATGAAGAAGATAGTAAGCTGTGCTGGCCAAAGCTGTGGCTGAGTTTGTAGCCATCCCCAGTATAAACTGGCTTCAAGCACGGCTCCATTTATGGGCCAAAGGTGGGCTACACTGAATAGCTCAGGACAGACACTGACACCCCCAGGCGATGAGCCTTGTGCCAAGTCACCTGATCCCTCGCCTACAAAATATGCAGGTTAGAGTAGAGGAGCTCTACACACAGCCCTAAAATCCCATTCATATAAAAGGAGGCAGACATTCTAGGCTCAAAAGATTCTACTTAATGGAATTAGGATATTTGATTAGCTCTTGTCTCACTATGTGACCTAGGGAGGAACAATTTGAAAGAGAGGCTGGCCCAGGAATGAGAAAAAGAATGAATAAACACAGGAGGCATACCATGTCCTTTACGTCCTCCTGTGTGGACTGATGCAGTATAAACAGTACAGCGTGTGCACCTGCGTGGTCTCCATGCCCAGGAATCCCAAATGCTGTTTACACAAAGGAATCACTTGATTTTTCACTTCAGAAACCAGCTGCTCAACAACACTGGCAAGAAAAGAAATCAAGGGTGCTGGGTCTCCTCGTGGTTGAGCAAGGAATCTTAACACAAACAACAATAAAAATCTCAAATCCAAAGTGAGCAATTTGAGATTTATTGAACTTTTAATTTAAAGCAAAAAACAAAGGTTTCTTTTGCCTTTCATAAATAATCATGAAGTATTGCAGATGGTTTACCGAAGCAGTTGTCTGAAAATGTTGCCTGGACCTTAATTTTGTTTTTTTTGAATCCTTCTTGCCTTCTCATGTCGTCTGGCCCAGGATCAGGATCCAAGATCTCCTGAACAAATATTAATGACGTTCCTGCCTGGCTCCCCTGTCCCTGATCTTGGAATCAGCCCAGGGTTTCTCTTATAGCCTGTAGGCACTGATCTCCAGCTTTGACCTCAGTGGTTTAATCAAGGCACTTGAGAGGGTGAATTCAGTAAGGAAGCAAATGCCAAGGCAGATGTTATAGTCCTGCTGAAATGCTTGGTACCTTGCCTGTATTCCAGTTCCCGGACAATCCCAGTGTGCTAAATTATGCTGACTGTTGGTCCTGAATGGGAGGCCAGCTCAGTGTTACATGTGACAATCCTAACAATGATACTTGCATGGATTAGAACTGAATTAAAATGGACTGTGTCCCAGGGTAGGCTATATATGTGTGTGTGTGTGTGTATTCATAGTATATTTTTGTATGCACACACACACATACACATATGCTATCATAAATTTTGCCTCTTGGAGAATAAACCTATAGCTCAAATAGTGAGACTTCTCTTATAAAAACAAATCCCTGTGGAAACTAATGAAGAGAAGCACATATGTTCTTAAATTCCCCTTAATTTGACCGTTATGTTTTGATTTAGTTTAATGTTTGACTTCTCTTTTTTTTGCAGTATTTTTTTTTTTTGGCCAGGGCCGGGCTTGAACCCACCACCCCCAGTATTTGGGGCTGGTGCCCTACTCCTTGAACCACAGGTGCCGCCCTAGTGTTTGACTTCTATTGTACTACCTTGACTTCTTTCTAAGCCTAGGCACATAAGTGCTTATTTTATGGTTGTGAAGTTTGCTTGTTAATGAATTTAATAAATGTCTCTTTGTTCATTCTTTCATTCATTCTCTATCTCCTTCTGAAAATAAGAGATGTTTTCCCTCTCAGATTCCATAGCCAACATGTCTTACTAGCTTCTGTAAGGGTTAGGCTAGTGACATATATTTTTAGTTATGGAGAGCGCCCAGGTTTGTGGCATAACATTTGTGACAGAGAAAGAAAATGGGTGGGAAGCTCAAAGATGGTCCAGAGAGATTTCTGATCATTTCTACAAGGATAACTGGTTTATAGAAACTTTATTGTAAAATTGTTACATATGGAATTTCTATCAGATAAGCTAAAAATTGCTATAACAGAAATATAGATGCCTACCCCAGCAAAGACTCAAGACACACCTGACTTAGGGCCCAGTGTGGCTTCCCAGTGGCCCACCCCAGCTCACAAGAGCTGCCATAGGATGGAGGCAGATGTGTACATGCCAGTCATTCATAAAGGCTCAGAACACCGTGCTTCCCTTTCCCAAGGGCAACCCTATCCTTGGTTCTACATCATCTGCCATAAATACAATGCTATATTTAACAGGAGCAGTCTGAGGCCTGCATGAGAAGCAGCAAATTTACCTGTCTCATCTTTGGAGTCCCACAGATCTTTCAGGAATGTGTCCATTTGTGCTTTGTCCTCCTTTAGTCCTTCTTTGGCATTTTCTATTTTCTTTCTTTTCCTGTGTAGCCTTGGCCTTGCTGACAGCCACAAGCAGAGATGTAGAGTTCCTGGTTTTGACTATTTATTTTAAGGGTAAAGCCTTTCACTTTATGCATTAATTGGCATCTGAGTCGTGTTCAACAGAAACAGCGGTTTTCTTCATGGCACCAAGGGCTTGATAATGATCAAAGAAATGCCCAATTTCTCATAGGAACACCCACTTCAAGTGTGAGTCCACTTTGGGTTCTCTGTTTCCTTTCTGGGGGAATGGGATTAGAAGGGAGAATGGGACTGGGAAGTATTTTAAGCAGAGTCCAGACTTTCAAGTCCGTGACTTTCTTCTTAGTAAAATTCCCCAAGGTACTTGTGGGCCATATTGTTAACAGGTTTCTCTTAAAGCTACACTTGGAAAAGAATCTTTGTGTTTCTTTATTTTCTACAAAAGAACACGTATAATGTAACGTGGGTGATAATAAAAAACTATAAATGTATTTTTTTTTTTTTTTAGAGACAGAGTCTCACTTTGTCGCCCTTAGAGTAGAGTGCTGTGGTATCAGCTCACAGCCACCTCCAATTCCTGGGCTTAGGTGATTCTCTTGCCTCAGCCTCCTGAGTAGCTGGGACTACAGGCGCCTGCCACAACACCTAGCTATTTTTTTGTTGCATTTTGGCGGGGGCTGGGTTTGAAGCTGCCATCCTTGATATATGGGGCTGGCGCCCTACCCACTGAGCCACAGGTGCTGCCCAGAAACTATAAATGTTGTTTTTGTTGTTTATAATATGCTCTATTTTAGGCACTTTTTTTTTTTTTAGACAGAAATAAAGGAACTATGGTAATGATATGAAATCCTATAAGAACAACTAATACTTGAGTATTATTAAACCCTTTTGTGTTGGTCACTTAACGGCTTAGGTATTTGCCTTTTCCCTCGAAATTCCCCTTAAACATTTGATCAACTAGAAGGCTCTTTATTTCCTGCTTAAATTGGTCTGTGGAGTTGCTGTGTGGATTAGAGAGTACTCTGGGTTCCTCCCCCATGGCTATGTTGGATGATTGGGTTGTCTTTCCAGGTAATGCTGTCATTATTTTGCACAGTATAAATGGCATTGTCATTTAGTGACTGTAATTACTCATATTACAGTGACCTGGAATATGAAGACCTCCCATTCCCCATTCTCCCATTGTTGTTTAACTCCAGAAAAAAAGTCTTGTCTGCCTAGGCTGGTGAAGTGAGTGAGAGAGAGAGAGAGAGAGAGAGAGTTTCAGTCTCAGATAGCTGAGGGCTATTCTGGACTCCCTACACTGCTGGTCTGTGGGCTCAAATGTAACAGTAGCCACATTCAGAAAGTCATGACATTCTCTTTGAGGGAGAGACAAAAGTTAGGATTCTAAGCCAAAGGTAAGGTATTTAAAGCATGTGATGAACTGTCCCAAAATGGTTCTTGTCCTAAAAATGGGTGGAGCAAATAGGAATAAGGAAAACAGTGATGAGGAAGACTGAGGGGCTAGCAGGGAGTGACACTGGTCACACATAAACTCACTTGTAATTGTAGTGGGTTTAGTCAGTGAAGATGAGGTGATACAGAGAAGAATTAATGGTCTTGGGCGGTGCCTGTGGCTCAGTGAGTAGAGCACCAGCCCCATATACCCAGGGCGGTGGTTTTGAACCCAGCCCCAGCCAAACTGCAACAAAAAATGGCCAGGCGTTGTGGGCAGCACCTGTTATGCCAGGACTCAGGAAGCTGAGGCAAGAGAATCGCCTAAGCCCAGGAGTTGGAGGTTGCTGTGAGCTATGACGCCACGGCACTCAACTGAGGGTGACAAAGTGAGACTCTGTATCTTAAAAAAAAAAAAATGGTCTTTATTTTAAGTGCTTCATGAGGAAATACTGTGAGTGAACGCTGTTGACATTATGATCAGAAAAGAGAAATGACTCTTTTGCTAAGTAAATGTATGGTCTGTAAGCAAAACTCACAAGAGAAATGATAATGTAAAGCTGTGAATGAAAATAGCATGTTTATATAGTGTGTAGCAAAGGGGATGATGTATATGAAGTGCCTAACACAAGGTAAGCTTTCAATGAGTAAGAGTTGCTATTATTCTTGTTGTTATTGCTTGAAGTCCAGGGGACAGTAGAACTGCAAGGAGAGACATAAAGAGCCTCGACCATGCCCCCCAAACTGTTCACTGAGTGGTGTTAAGAAATGTGCCAGGTTAAATGGCTTTTCAGAGTTTTACAGAGTTCATGTGCATTATTTATGACTCCAAGAAGAAAGCGTAATATACAGTGTTTCCCAAACATTTTGTCACAGAACACCATTTCAAAAAGATCATAAATATTTCAAGGTTAAGTCATCTGAACAGGCTTCCATGATCAGAGTCTATTTACATCTGACCACAGGTCTTTATGGAATTGCCAAACTCATGCCCTAAACGAATTCAGTTTCATTAAGAAGGTATGGGACTCATCTGGATCCCAGGGGCAGTCTGAGGGAAGACCTTTCACAGAGTGACTCCAGACTGGGCCATCAGCCATGTTCAGACCTACCTAGAACTGGCTGGTTTTGGATATCAACTTAAAGTCCACTTTAAGTACTTCTTTTTGATTTTTCACTTTCTTTTCTTTGAGACAGAGTCTCACTTTGTGGCCTTCAATAGAGTGCTATGGCATAGTTCACTGCAGTGTCAAACTCTTGGGCTCAAGTGATTCTCTTGCCTCCGCCTCGTAGGAAGCTGGGACTACAGGCACTTGCCACAACACCCGGCTATTTTTTTTTTTTTTTTTCTTTTTAGAGATGAGGTCTTACTCTTGCTCAGGCTGGTCTTAAACTCCTGTGCTCAAGGACTCTACCCGCCCTTGGCCTCCCAGACTGCTAGGATTACAGGAGTGAGCCATTGGGCTCAGCCCTGATTTTTCCCTTTTCTTATTCATACCTAGTCTGCCAGCAAGTCCTGTAGGCTGTACTGTCAGAGCATATCACCCCTCCAGTGACTGCTCTTTGTCTCCACCGGCACCACCCTTCTCTAACGCACCATCATGTCATGCCTGGATTATTGCAGTAGCACCGAGCTGCTCTGCTTTCTCCCTATGGCTACCCTTCTCTACAAAGCAGCTTGAGTAATCTTTGTAAAACACGTATCTGATCATTCCCCATGCAAAACCCTCTGGTGGCTCCCATTACATTGATAAAATACAGACTTCTTATCAGTCCTACAAGGACCTACATGGGCCTTGCCCTTGCCTGCTTTCCCAGATTGCCTTTTGCTGCTTTCCCTGTTGGACTTGGTGTTATAGCTACACTGGCCTTTTTTCTCTTCCTGGAATGTAACAATCTGCTTTAGAACTTTTGCACTTTTCCCTCTGTGTGTACTGCTCTCATCCTCCAGCTCTCAATCCAAGAAAACATTCCCTGATCACTCAATCTGAGTGGTTATCTCTCTCCTAGGTCTTTGTCATACAAATTCTGTTTCCCCCCAAACCTATTTGTTGCAATCTGAAATGAACTTGTTATTTTTGCTTATTTATTACCATCTTCTGTCTACGTGTACTCTTTTAGGACAGAGCCATTGTCTGTCTCATTCTCCAGTATCCCAAATACCTAGAACCAACTGTATTTAATATACAGCAGATGCTTATTTAATAAATATTTGCTGAATCAATCCACTGACCAAATAGCTTAATGAGGCCTGATGTCTCATGTAATATTAGGAGGTGCATAGTTTCCTGCCTATAACCTTTGTATCTTAATCATAATTATCCCTGTGCCAGATTCTGCAAGTATATTGTGCACCTAGGAAGATGGTTGACAGCACTTGCCCATCAACACTTTTATTTAACCTTGGCCATGGTAGTAATGGTGGGCTTACTTAGCCAGACACCAGGCTGGCTGAAAATTAAATGTTTTTGTTCTTTCCTTCCGTGATCAGCAATTCTGATATAACTGAGCATCCTTCACAAAGGAAGCTAATGTCTGAAAGAACATAAAATAAAGCATTATATTCTAGGGCACTCGTCACCTTTGTCTTCTGACTCCATCTTTTGCTGAGACTGTTACCTCTTGGAATCCTTCTTACTCTTTCCCTCTCTCCTGTTTAATTTGAATAACAGCTATGATGTCCCAGTATCCCTAAAACAAAGAAAAAGAAAAGGGCATTCAATCTCCCTGGATTTGCATATTGAGATCTGAGAGAAGTCTGTTACTCTGGGAGGAAAGTTCCACCAATAGCACAGGGACCAGCATTGGAGTGGGGGGGGGGGGGGGACAGATCACCTCCACTTCCTTACAATCTAAACTCTCTTACTCTTGATTCATACATCGAGTTTCCTGACTTAGACCCTAGCATATTATTCTTCATTGCAGTAGAGTGGGGGGGGGCCCTTCAGGGCAACCATGAACAATTAAATACATGGCATTTCTCCAGTGTTTAGTTAGTTAAGAATGAAGGATAACAGAGCTTTCAAAACTATACTGTTACCCGATGCTTGGAAGTTTTTTTTTTTTTTTTTTTTTTTTTACCACGAATGATAACCTGTTCATAGCGTCTAAGCTAGAAGGTTTTTGTGTAAAGTTTCTAACACAGTCTCTGGAGTAAAACAAAATGAACAGAAAAGGAGGTCTTTGTGCATTGTTGGTACAGCTTGAGGATCTCCCCAAGTTTTAATCTCTGCAAAAATAGCCGTCTTTGCTGCGATGAAACAGAAGACCTGGCAGTCGCTCATTGGTCAGGCTTCTGTCAGCCAAGGCCGGATTGGCCAGTACCAGTAAGTTTTACAGCTCCCCCACCCACAGCTGTGACTTCCCAATTGCTCCAAAGTAAGAATGAAAGACAGGAATGTCCCCCAAAGAATAGAATGTACTACGCGTTTTCATTGACTTTCATCTCAAGGCACTAAAAGAGAGAGAGTGTGTGTGTGATGTTGAAAGCTGTCTGCAAGACAGTGTAGCAGTGAAACCAAGAAAATGGGGGAAAAAAAGTTTTGGGAAGATAAAATCACCTCACTGCCAAATCTGTCCATGGATTTTTATGGCAAGAAAAGTATATTTAGTTAAGAGGAGGCTCAAAATATGTACAGTTAATTAGCCCTTTTATCATTGTTTCTGAACTAATCCATGTGAAGTCCCTAGGACAGGAAGTGGCAAACATGGTTATTTTTCTTATAGAGACCAAAAGGATGGAGTGACTTGTTCACAGGCATTGAAAGCTGAGCCAGAGTTAGGCTTATGTGCCCTTGCCACCTGGACATTTTCAAAGGATTATTAAGTATTTATGACTTCAGCATCCTGGTCCCAGATGCAGCTCAGCATGCTGCCTTGTTCAAATGTTCAGATAATATCTGTATATAATTGAAATCAACATGTATTATCTGAATATATGAGCAAGGCATCTCTAAAACAATCCAAGTAAAAGGAAGTCTTACGCCCTCTACCCAAACTCTCCTGATGCAGTAAGGTTCAGAACTCAGAACTTATTGTGTAGAGCTGTGCTTTTCAGGATGGATCCCTACCAGCCACAAGTGGCTATTGAGCATTTGCCTCAGCCTCCTAAGAAGCTGTGACTACAGGCACTTGCCACAACACCCGGCTTTTTTTTTTTTTTTTTTTTCCTTTTTAGAGACGAGGTCTTACTCCTGCTCAGGCTGGTCTCAAACTCCTGTGCTCAAGGAATCTACCTACCTTGGCCTTCCCGACTGCTAGGATAATAGGAGTGAACCACTGGGCTCCCTGATCAGTGGCTGATCTTATTTATTTATTTATGCAGTTTTTGGCCGGGGCTGGGTTTGAACCCGCCACCTCCGGTATATGGGGCTGGCGCCCTACTCGTTGAGCCATAGGTGCCACCCGGCTGATGTAATTTAGATGTACTATAACCTTAAATAAAATACATGCCAGACCCCAGAGATTTAGTATGAAAAAAGTACATTTGATTACATGTTGAAATGGTAATAATTCAAGTATCTTGTCTTAAATTATTAAAATTAATTTTATCGTTCTTTTGATTTTTAAAAATGTGGCTACTAGAAAACTTTTAATTATATTTGAGACGGGCATTGTATTTCTATTGAATAACACTTCTCTCGACAGCTGCCACTTAACCATACATTGTTTTTGGTCACACGTTATCCTGAGTTATCCCTTAATAGGTTATCATTCTGCTATTTTTTAAATTACATGTGTTTATGTCCCACCTTCTCACATAAACAATAAGTTCCTTAGAGACATGGACTGTTCTTTCTCCTCAAGCCCCCAGCACTCAGCACCATGTTTGGTATTTTATTGCTCAATTTTTTTTTTTTTTTTTTGGTTTCTTTGAGACAGAGCCTCAAGCTGTCACCCTGGGTAGAGTGCAGTGGCTTCACAGCTCACAGCAATCTCCAACTCTTGGGCTCAAGCGATTCTCCAGCCTCAGCCTCCCAAGTAGCTGGGACTCTACGTGCTCGCTACAACGCCCGGCTATTTTTTGGTTGCAGCCGTCATTGTTGTTTGGCGGGCCCGGGCTGGATTCCAACCTGCCGGCTCAGGTATATGTGGCTGGTGCCTTAGCAGGTTAAGCCACAGGCGCCGAACCTTATTGCTCAATTATCTCATCTATTTATTGCCAACTAGCCTGAAAATAGGTTTCATCCATTTTCATGTTGGATGGTGATAGGAAATGCAGATTAATTTGTGTTTTATTCAAAGGAATTGATTTTATGTAGTTCTTAATTTGTTCCAGGAAGATTACCATTAAATTAGACTATTAAAATCTGGAGGACCTGCATGGGGTGCCAGAACTTGCTGACACAGGGGCTCATGAGAGAACAATGGTGTTAAAATTGGTGTTTACCTGTTGGAAGGAGCCCCTTGTTACCCCCCGCCACCCCCCAAAAAAACCTTGAGGAAGTTCCAAATTCAGTTCAGAAATTGGTACTTCACTTTCCTGGCCAGTTTGGGTATAAATGCAGGTAAATAAGGCATGTCAGCCCGGTGGCTCTCAACCTTAAGCCAGGGTTATGAAAGGGCCCCCACCCTTTCACAAGGTTGAAATAACTATAAGGAACATGGTTAGGAAATAACTAACCATGTTCCTTAAAGAACGCCTACTGGAAGATTGTGATTCCCAGTGTCTTTGAGAAAATTCTAGGAGATGTACTTTTGGTGGGCCTTACTCTAAACATCCTACAATTTTGTAACAGCTTGTGGCTGCACCACATGCTTATGATGTCTAGGCTGGCTGGCTATATTGTGCCTCAAATGCAGTCATTTCTGCTGGTCCCCTGGGAGAGTCTGACCACAGGATGGAGCCACTGTTTTTGGTTCAGTTGCTAAGGAATGTGTAAGAATGCACCCCTGGAAACCGCCCCCATTCAGGGGCAGATTTATTAGGTCTCACATCTGTGGAGTGAACCCACTTCACTGGCCATTTTGTTGCTATAAACAATGGATAGGGAACCCCTCCTTTTGATGACAATGTGTGAAAGGAATGATCTCTCTTTAGAGGAGTAGTTGGAAGGATTTGTAATGACCAAGATTTAGAAGCAAAGATGGTCCCATCTGTTCATGTTTCCCAGCTTCCCAGCAGCAAGTTCCCCCCCCCCCCCGCCCCTGCCGAATCTTCGTGTGGCTGTTGAATTAAGAAACATTAAAGTCACAAGAAGCAGTCTGTGCCCAGAGTAGAACATTCCTTGGGTTTTATGTCTTCCCTAGTTATTGTGTTTATGTTTGCGTTTGTTGGTATTGAAACATGTGCCCCTTTAGAAATCCAGTCACAAAATCTAGAGCTGGGTTTCTAGGGGCCCATAAGTACCAGGTTAGAAGGCCCACTTTATAAAATAAAAATAACAGTTTTTCCCACAGGCTGCCTAATAATCAAGGTGACCTGATCACAGTTGATACCTATCATCCAAGTGCATCTATTTAAAAGATCCCTTTTTATTCTCAAATGTCCCCATTTGGATGATAAAATGTATGGCCAAGAGCCACATTCACATACCCCTGCTTGTCCTGCGTCACCCAGCCTCACAGAGGATCTGGACTCCATAGTCATACAGAAATTAAGCTTGCAGCCTCCCTGGCTAATCCTCAGACTCAGATCCAGAAAGCTGCTGGGACCAGAGACTACCTGAAGAACAATGTCACCTGCTTAGCCTGCCTTCTGGGAGTTCCATATGGCTTCCTTTGGATTTGATTTGCATTTGGAATGTCTTTAGTGTAGGTCTAGGCAGTGGGAATGGACAACCAGGAGGAACTGGGGAGAGAGGGCCTTCGAGAGCCTGGGCATTGGCAAGCTGGAGGAGCCAGCCCAGAAGCCTGAGCGTGATGAATACCACCTGCTTCTGGCATTTCCTTGGAAGACTATATTCCTTGGACTCCAGGTTTTTTCCCACTTTTCTCCAGGCCAGCAGTTGCCATGGCAACATAGTGTCTGAGAACTTCTAATTACATCTGTCTGCTTCTCCTAGAACCCTACCGAGCCACACATATGGAGACTTCATTTAGCTTGGAGTTTCTTGCTGGGTTTTATTTTAACCGTTTCTACACCCTTGGGCTATAGAATAATTGCCAGAATACTGGAAACTTGACAGCTGCTTTGCAGCCACATTGCCCCAAAAGATTCCCAGGGCTTTGTCCCGGTTTTTAAAGTGGAAACTCATGCTGCTCTGCTATTCCGGGCCTCCTGGCTGCGCTGCGTTTTGTTCCAGTCAACCCTGCCCCCCCTGCTGCACCTCCCCAGCCCCTGCCATTCTGCCAGATGGTCTCAGCTCTTGATTGGGCATCACAGTTCCTTTTAATGTGCCAAATCCCAGGAGAAATCAACCACCTGGGCATAGCTAAGACCTCACCCTTCCCTGGCAACCCTTGTTTCATTGTGTTCCAGCCCACTGCGAGGTCAGCCTACTGCATGAACCAGAGAGAAGTGGTTGGAGACCTCTAGAAGGTTCTGGGAGTGGAGGAGGAGTAGAGCAAGCCACGTAGCTTTGTTTCCTGGTCTAGGAATACAGACCAGCCTACCTTCCTCTACAACAGAGGGCAATGTAAGGGCTGGGTTCCTGACAAGTTAATTCAGAATAGTGGCCTTGGATAATAAGCCCATTTCCACAATTTCTCTTGCCCTTTTCTCACTTGTTTCTCCTCCTCTTTGCCATCAAGGTGTCAGGCTGCTCTCCAGCTGCCCCACCCTATACTCTGAAGTCTCACCCAGTCCTGCCTGGCTCCAGGTACTTCACATTCCCACATTACTTCATCTTCCTCCTTCTTTTCTTCAACCAAATGGTCATTCCCTCAGCAAGTCTCAGCTAGGTTATATGCTAATCATGGACGAAGGAAATGCCCGAAAGCCATTTCAGTCCCCCATTGCTTTCATGTCTACTCATTAACACACACACACACACACACACACACACACACACACACGTATGCCCACACACGCATGTGCACATGCTCACACCCCAGTATCTTTCTGTGGGTCTAAGATAATTTCTAATTAGTGAAATTCCAGGCTGAATATTTATACCTTGGTGGAGGAGGATGGGGTCTTTATAGTCAATTTCCCCAAAAAAGCTGGTCCCAGGAGGAAACATCCCAAGGAAAGGAGTTGTGGACAGGTGCTATGCCTTTCTGCCCCTACTCCAAGTCCCCAGGCCAGTGTGGTCCAGTCGGCTCTTTTATGGTTTCAGTGAAGGTTGGCTGAGAGACTTAAGGTACTATGTTAGAACCTAAGAAAGGACTCTAAGACCTAATTATTGTCCACTAGGAGGTTAGCTGGAAAAATGAAATCTCAAACAATTCAATTAAAAAATAAATGATCAAATGAGTTCATGCAGAAATTAAAGTTCAGAGAAAGAAGGAGAAATTCATACCAATCAAAAGTAAAAGGTCACTGAGGATGGGAGTGGCACAACGTGAGCTATCATGGAAAAGCAGGAAGAATTTGGGCAAGCCAGACAATAAATCAGACTTCCCAGATGGTGACATTATTTTTCTAGCTGGTCTTGTGGGACATCCTCTGCCCATCTGAAGGTTAAAGAAGGCATCTCATAATACCTCATAGTGCTGACATTTTGAAAGGGTAATGAGTTCTCATGTCAAAACGGAGAGCCTCAGGAGCCCTATGCCCTTTGCTTAGTCTGTGACTGAAGTCTGCTGTGGCTACTTGCTATACTTACTCACAGACACCTCCTGAAGCTCTCTTCATCCACGGCCTCCCAGAGCTGGAGGGTTGCTTGAGGCAAGGGGCCAAGGATCTTGAGGCCATGTAAACAATAAAGTCACCCAGGAGAGAGGAAAAAGACTGGGCCATGTAGCAAGACTTTATTAAATGTGGCCAAGTAGATGGCAGTAGATGACAGTACTAGACATCCCCGTCAACCCCAGGTCATGTGAACCATCTTGGAGAACAGTCTTTGGCTTCAGGTTCAGGGGGAGCCATGTGCAAATTGGAATAATGGAAAGGAACCGCAGAGGGGGTGGTAAGACAATTCCCCAGCTCAGGGAAGCCACCCAGGCTCTGCTACAATGGAGTCCATTCCTAGTCTACTAGTATGTGGTATAAGAACCACCTCAGGACTAGAATTCAGTGGCACCCAGGGCAAAAAGGGCAGAAAGAAGAAGTAGATAATTCTTAGGCTGTATCCACTGCTCATCTGCCTTCTACCAAATCAGGGGAATAAATCCTGCATTCCACTTAGAATTCCAGAGAATGTGAATCCTGGTGAGTTCAGGGTTTGGGAAGCTAGAGAGATGGAGGGTGGGCTTGCTCGGGATGGAGTGATGGAAAAGTTCAGGGATGTTGGTCCAGATGTTGCAGGCACTGCAGCAGAGGCTCCCACAACTGGCTGTCTTGGAACTTTTCCACAGCTGCTCTGGAGCTTTCTCCCCTCTTTGATTTGAGAGTACTGGGATTTAGGTGTGTAGGATTTTATAAAAAACTTTTGATCAACCATTTTCCTTGAACTACATGTGGAAATAATTAGAGCATGAATGCTGAGTAAATGTGAGCCCTGGCAGCCCCAGACATACTTCAGTGACAGGTTCTTGGCAGGAATGAAGAATTGTGAATCTCATGTGAATTTCCTTTAGCCACTCTCTCCTTTCTTTTCTTTCCTTTTTTCCTTGCAAGGCAAACACATGTAGAATAAAAACTTTATTAATGGCATTCTAGGAGAGTAGAAAATTCCAGCTAGTTCACTGAGAGTTAGGCTGATCAAGTGGGGTCCCATTACTGCTTCCTGATTTCCTCTCCTGTGATCCAGGACGGAGTGAAAAGGCATTGCTTATGAAAATCCGTTAACTATGAGGGCCAACTTTAATTCCCCTACCAAAACCCAGCAAAAGCCTGGAAGTGGCTATGTGCATAATCAGCCTCTTTAGGCATTTAGGTTAGCTTCCTTGGGTGAGTAAAGTTTGATATTCAGGAACATCTGAAATGGCAAATTCCTGAGCTTTCTAGTTAATAGAATTCTACTAATTAATAGTAATTTGAAGGACTTAGGCATCCTCTGCAGCTCCTGCATTTTACAGATGAGGCCCAGAGCAGTCAGGCACCCTGCCCAAAGTCAGACAGTGCATTAGAGGCACAGACACATGCAGGGCCCAGCTCTCTCCTTTGCATCAGGTCTACTGATACAGGACCTCACTGCCTCTGCCCAGTCTACCCTCTGTGTTACTGGTTCAGGGTTCAGCAGAACCTTGAACCTTTCTTTTATTTTATTTTTTTTGTGCTGTTTCATCCCAACGTCTGCCAAATCTTTTCTTCTACAGCGGCATTCATCATCCCTTTCTTGGACCTCTCCAGACTTCCTGGTCCTCTCCCCTCACCCCCCATTTTCTGAATTCTCCTACTCTGCTTTCTTGGCTGTTAAGCTTCAGAGCCCTCATATCATTGAGCAAGCTGTTGACTGCATGAGGAGGTAAGGGGAGCTGAAACCCCGGCTGTGCTCTGCTTGCTGGCCAGGTGCTGCATCTGCCCAGAGGGGAAGGCGCCTTTTCTGATTTGCACAGATACCCCATGTGGGCTATTTTTCCTGCCCTCTGTGCCTTTTCCTCCAAAGCTACCCACAACTTTCTATCAACTCCCACACCTTCCTCCTATACTTACTCATCTCCCTGCCCTGATTTCTCACTCCTACGAAGATGACGTCTAGATGTGTATCTTTAGCCTTTATTGTCAAGTGTCAGTGTGATGTTTTACTGTCCCCTTAGACATATGTCCATGACCTACTCATTACCTCCCACCCTGCCCTCACCCAGCTCCCTCACAGGGCTCTCTCTAGACACAGACTGAGCACCAGCCCCCCAGGCAGTCAGAGCCAAATATCCTGGCAGCTCCCTGGATCCTTCCTTTCTTCTCCTCTGTCCGGTGCGCCGGACCTTGTTACTCTTTAGAGATTACTGTTGGATTCTTTCTTTTGTGTCCATGCCACCACCACCTTACATGGATGGGGCCTCACCACCCTGGGCCCTTTCTGGCTGGTTTCCTTCTGCTCTCAGTTGTACATCACCCATTGCTTGCCATGTGCCACCATCTGACTGTTCTTTAAAACCTCCTGCTCAAAACCCTACAGATTTTTCTTCCACATCCTACCATTCTTCAGTGCTAAGCTCAAATCCCATTTCTTCTGTGAACCCATGCCTCTTGCAGCTAGCTCCTTCACTTCAAGACTGCATTGGTCTGTGCCAGGTTCATCCTCCCAGCTGGTTAGAACACCTGAGAAGGCTAAGGCCACGTCTTCCACTCCCTTTGGATTTATGCCATAGAATGTGTGCCGTGCTGATCACAGACCATTAACATTTTTATTTTGTTGTTATAGGAATTTATCAAACATACTTTCTGATAGGGTTACATTATTTGCCTTAGCCTTTATTGAAGAAGACTGGAGGACTCATAACCACCTGCATTGGCCTTGAAGTGGACACATTTTAGGCAGATGATTGGAGAGAAGAAAGTAAATAATTCAGGGCAGATAAGTCATTGGGACTGCAGGGTTCCACCCAGGCATTCTGAAGAAACTGAAGGGTGAAACTGAAAATAGAGGCCTTACAAAAACGCTCTTGAGGAAGACTGATAGGACACCACAACTCATCACTGTGGATCATGACCTGAGACACAGGGCAGAAACACCTTCCTCGGGTGCTGGCATCAGAGCCACCTGGGTTTGACTCTTGCCCCAGTCACAGCACAGTTCTTGGAGTCACAGTCTCCTCTGTACAAGCAGGGATGAATCCTCCAGCTGTAGTCCTCTGTGAGAGGCCTAATGTGTTTCTAACTCTGTAAGTGCTCTCTGAATGGTGCTGTACTTCTGCTATGACTAAATAAGACCATTAGAGAAAACCAGGACTTAGCACTATATGGAAACTGAGCATCTAGCATGCTGAGCTGTGTCCGGGCCACCCCTAGAAAGTCAGTGTGAGCAGCGGGAGGCAATCCAAAGATGGCACCTGAGCGGCCCTAGTGGTGAAAAGGCTTCTAGGTGATGATGGCCTCACCCAACTTAGATGCTTCAGTCTGAAAAGGCAAACACATAGAGAATGTGATAGAATCTGTAAAATAAATTTTAAATGGTTAAGGTAAAAAGTATTGTCCCACTTGAAATTTGAATGAGGTAGTTTCCAGGCACATACTACATTGTCTGGATGTGTAGCAAAAGTCAGGTACGTGTGATGTCCCATAAGCTGCGACGGAGGCTGACCATAGAAATCAATACAAAGAAGAATTAAATAATTGTAACTGCCAGGTTCTTAGTAGATTGTTTTTTATCTAAGGTTCATCCTTTTGGGGTAATGCATCTCTTATTTTGTTGTCATGGAGCTCAACCATACCTTCCTGAACACATCTTGAATGCAGCTGTTGCTGGTCACTGATACTAACTTAACTCCCAGATGGCATTTTAAAGTAATTTTTATTTATTTTTAAACAGTTTTTTTGAAGTATCATTTGAAATATTTCAAATATTTGAGGTGTTCAAATAGTTTGATCTTTTGATATCAGTACACATTGTGAAATGCTCACTCCAGTCAGGGGAATTACCATGTCCTCTGCCTCTGCTTAGTTTTGTGGGTGTGTATATTTATGTGTTGACAAGATTTAATTGACTATCTATCCTCTTAGCACATTAAAAATATATAAAACAGGGCTTGGTGAGGTGGTTCTCAGTTAGAATCCCAGCACTTCGGCAGGCCAAGGCCAGAGGATCACTTAGGATAGGTGTTCAAGATCAACCTGGATGACATAGCAAGATGCTATCTCTACAAAAAATAGTAACATTAAAATTTAAATGGACAAAGCAGTGCTGGTAACTTATCATTTCTATTGTCGTGCTATACATTAGACCTCCCAAAATTACTCCTCTTGTATAACTGAAACTTTGTACTTGGTACTTCCAAATAGCATTTAATGTAAAAACCATTTGTGGAGCGTTTTCTCAGGCAAGACACTGTGGTGGGTCTGTGGGAAGCTGAAATGTACGGGGCACTTAGAGTCATATGTGCATAAAATATTAAATAGGGCTCTAGCAGATTGAAGGTCCAAAGCCATTATTGGAAAGATCTTGTTTATGAAGAAAGTAAGAGGGTAAATGGAGAGTTGGATTTGCCGGGAAGCTGATTCAATTAAGCTTCGGTTTCAGACCTTTTACTTGCAAGGCTCCTTTCAAGGAACTGCGCCCAATTTGGCATTCATAGTTGTATATCTTTTTCTTTTACTTTTTTTTTTTTTTAAATATTTAACTTTTTATTTTTATTTATTTATTTATTATTATTATTATTTGCAGTTTTGGTTTAGCTGGGGCTCGGCTTGAACCCATCACCCCCTGTATATGGGGCCAGAGCCCTACTCCTTGAGCCACAGGCGCCACCCTGTATATCTTTTTCTTATGGAGACCACCCAAAATTGTTTACATTTCAGGCCCCACAAAACCTGGGACTGGCCCTGGTGCACTGAAATGAGGGATTAGTCATGAGCACATGCAAGGGAAAGACACTTGCAGGAAGGGCTGCACGAATGTAGTCCTGAATACCAAGTGCATCAGAACCACAGCTAGAAATCACCACTCCTCCTTCCTGTGCTCTCTCTAGAATATGTAGGACACACCAACACATTTCTTTTCAGAGCAAAAGAATGTGAGAGAGTTGAACAAGGTCACGATACTCCAGTTGGATTTCAAGGTCCGGGAGTAGTTCTGCTCTTTCTGCCTGGCTTTCTGAGGCTGTGCTACTGGATTTCACTCCAGAACAGCTGCCTGGGAGCAGCCAGCATCTCACCCTGCACGTCCCACCCCAGACGTCCCCCTGCTCTCCCCTTCTCTGTGAATTCCTTTGTCCCCAGCTCCATGGTACTCTCTATATATCTGAAGGGTCCTGGTGTTCCTGTGAAGTTTCCATGACTAATTCTGGCAAAGCTGTAAGAGCCTTTCTTACATCAACAAAGCTGCTCTGTCACAGAATAGTGGCAAATGGAGCCACAATTCCACCTTGGCATAAGTAGGGCGTTTTATCTTTATCTTTTTTTTTTTTTTTTTTTAAAGAAAGTTGGGAAGAAGGAAAGAATGGAGGGGACAGAGCCAACTCAGTTCACATTAGTGAGATGATGGTATATTAAGCTGACAGTTTTATGGCTTTGCCTGTAAGTTCCTTCCCCTGCCAAAGCACACTGTTCTTCCAGAATCTGTTTTACTGCAGAAGACTTTTCTTTTAAACATTCAAAGTGTAGTTTATGTTCAGACTTAATGCTGGTCGACCCAGAGCCTCAGATGCATGATCACCTCTACTGGTGGTTTTGTAAATAACTTGCTTTTCCATTTGCTCACAAAGGATCTTTTTTGATTGCAAAAATAATTTCCATTTTTTAAGACCTTAGATTCAAGGCAACACCTTTCCTGGCTTTGATTTGTAAAGAGGTAGAATGGCTTCGTGGAAACAGGGTGGAATGAAAGCTTAGAGAACTAGGGCTCTACAAATATAAAATCTTGGAAAAATTACAATGTAGGTGTGAGCCTCCATTTCATCTTCACAAGAATGTAAATATGGAAGGGCCTTAGCAGTAACCCCTGCCTCCCTATCTTAAAGATTTTAAGAAACAAAAATGATAGTAGAGGGCTCGCCTCCCATGCTTAGTGGTTAGGGCGCCAGCCACATACACTGCTGGTGGTGGGTTTGAACCTGGCCCGGGCCAGCTAAACAACAATGACTCAACAACAAAAAAATAGCTGGGCGTTGTGGCAGGCGCCTATAATCCCAGCTACTTGGGAGGCTGAGGCAAGAGAATTGCTTAAGCCCAAGAGTTTGAGGTTGCTGTGAGCTGTAACACCACAGTACTCTTACTAAGGGTGACATAGTGAGACTCTGTCTCACAAAAAAAAAAAAAAAAGAAGAAGATAGTAGAAATTACACATTAATCAAAATTACTGTCCAAGTATAAAGTATCATTATTGCTAGGTAGTGGTTGACAGTTGCTCAGAGAGAAAGTTTCCACCTGGTAAAAGTCAGGAATGTTTCTGGTCAGTCTTTCATCAAAGTAAGTTTGCGGTGTGAAAATTAACCATGAGACTAAACTTTGAGAGCCTGGCTCACAACACACATAATGAAAACAACATGGGGCATGTCAGGGATATGATGTGGAAGGATAAATTTAGAAACTTAATGTTTCCATGTTTGAAAGCAGATATTTTATTGATTTTCATCAGTCTTTCTGGGTGTGCACCCCTGAATTGACAGACAGGCCCTACCGCCACTCACTCAATTACATCTCACAGGCACATTCAGACTTACGGGTTCATACTTTGATAATAATGGCCCTGCCTGTAACGCCATACTCTCAGAGGACACACACACGCCAACGTGGTTATCTCTGCATAGGTGAAATTTCTCAGGCAGCCTGGGAACCGAACTCTTAAAATCATGTTGGTGGCAAAGTGAACCATTCTTTTTCATTTGCAGAACTTCCTCATACCTGTGACCTCCAAGGCCAGCCCTTGGAGCTGTACCTTCTCCCTGAAGCTCATCCCCTTGATTGTACCCCGCAAGGGAACCTTGAGGCTCTGGAGTTAGGCCATCCTGTGTTCTGTTTCTGACTCAGCTCTCGCTAGTTCTGTGGCCCCCATATGTCACAAAGCTTTTCTGATTCTCAAATGCCTCTGCATGTTACTGGGGACTAAAAATACAGAAATCTGCATAGAGGTTGTGAGGACAGAGATACCTGTGCAGAGCCTTATTCAGTGGCAGGTGCTGCAATTAATATTAGCTTTGAACCCTAGGCCCTTGTCACCCCGACCCAACTGCAGCCTTAGACCTGCCAGGTTTCCCTACTTCCAGTCTTTCCATCCAGGCTGCCCTGCACTTTGAATCAGAATTTCAGAATTGGAAGGGACCTGACACTAATTAACATTCCAAAGCATTGATCCCATCGCTTACTCAATCCCAACCTTCCAGGGTCCTCACTGCCCCTGGGATTGGTGGAAAACCCCTCAGATCAGCTGGGGAGACTGCTCTCTCCCTACCAACCCTTGCCACCCTGTTGTATCCCTTTGACCCTTTCCCCAACTCCTGGTCCCACCACTTTGACCAAGGAGCATGTCTATGTCATGTTTGTTCCCTCTCAAAGGCATTCTTTTCGTCCACTCAGAATCAATCACTAAGCAGATAGATGACATCCTCTACTAACCTGAGGAACTTTCTAGGCACCTCAGGGATGCAGCTGCCTCTCCCACTCCCAGAGAAGATAGGGCTTGGAGAGGGCTTTCAAAGGCCACTTCCCTGGAGAAATTGCCTTCATAGTTGATTTCTGTATTAAAACATGCCTCTGAACGCGGAGAACCAGGGAGGGCTGTGAGGCTGCAGGCGAGACCTTTCCCGAGTTGGCAGATCCCCCTGCCGGTGCCTGTGGGCGCCCACCCTGGATTCCCTCAACACTTCTCCCTGGGAGGACAGACCTACACAAGGCTGTGCCTCTGCATTGCGGCTCTGGGCTGTGCGACACAAAGAGAGAGATTGCCACCTATTGACAGACATGTCACCTGCAGAGAGGAATGATTGTGTAACCGGTGGCTCCCACCTCTCTGTGCTCTTCAAACAAGCCACCAGGGGTTAGACCCTTTGGTTTTTCCATTCACTTAGTCTTCCTGCTGGGTATTTTCAGTCCAGTGTAAGGGAGGATGGAGGCAAATGAGGAAAGGACAGCCCATGGTGCTGATGACAGTGTCTCAGTGGGAAAATTGTCAGAAAATAAATTGCCTGCTGGAATAGTAGCCACTTACAGTTGTGTGGCATTCAGTATGTTTCATGGAATCCTCACAACAGCCCTCTAAGTAGCAGTTCCCTTCACACACGACGAAACTGTGGTCTAAAGAGGGTACTATGCCCACGATCATGGCAAACAAGGAATGGAGGTGGCACATGGGTAATTCACATCTAAATCTCTAATGCACTTTCTCCCAACACTTGCTAATTACACCTTTCACATCCCTGTCATAATTTTCCTAACTTAAGAATATGAAAATAAATCAAATAAAAACTGCTTTCCTTTTGCCTGGGCAGAACCCTGGCTCTGCCACTTTCTAGTTATTTAAATCACAGTTTTCTCTGGGGATAGTAATGATGCCGAACCTAGGGCATTATTGTAGAACTTAAATAACATACAAAAAAAATCGCTCAGCAGGATGCCAGATATTTTAAAATGGAAGCTTAGTTACGTATGGTCTGAAGATAGGGGTTGGAACCCTCGCTCCTCTCATTTCTACCTTTGGGACCTTGAGCAAGTTAGTTCACCTTTCAGATCTTCAGTTTCCTCATCTACAGAATGGAGTTACTAATAATACACACGTTTGTGCCAGGTTGTTTGCACAGTAAGATGAAATCGTATATGAAAACACTTTGCAAATTTTAATTGTATTATTCGAGTATTAGTTGTTAGAACTTAAATCAAAGGTAATCTGTTTCTTCAAGTGGATTTTTGAGGAACTATTGAAAAGTGACTTGGGTTGAATTCAACCTGTAAGTAAAAGGTCTTATTTTTAATACTCAGTAAAAACAACAGTGTAAGATAAAAGCCTCCATAAATGCCACAGGCTTTTGTGCAAGCAGCTCTGTAATGCATTCCCATTAATAACACTTTTCACAGGCAGCTTGCTTTATGGTTTATGATGTACTTACATTCTTTCATTTAATACCAGGACAGGGCTGGTATTTACCTTTGTTTTAGAGGTGAGGAAACATGAGGCTGAAAGAATGGAAATCTCTGGATAAGAAGGACCCATGGCTAGACAGTGGAGGTTGGTGGGGGTTTGCCTCTGGACCTGTGTGTAGTGTGTGCGTGCAAGCAGATGTCTGCACATGCATTTTTGTGCATTTGTGTGTCTGTAACTCAAGACACACCCACAGGGGTGCATATTTGTCCTTATCCCTTGGCTTGGGTGGCGGGAGGAAAAGAAGGTGATTTTATCTGAAATTGTTTTATACTGGCCAGCAGTAGTCTTTTCCTCTTTCCTTTTAATGTTGCCTTCCATTGCCCAGGCCTGTTATCACAAGAGGGCCCTGCCTGGAGAATATGCTTGATTTGTTCTCCACGCCCTGTTTAGGAAACAAGGGCTCTGCAGTACTGCCAGCCTTCTGGGAATTACTTCCTCTTTTCTTCCCCGCCTGCCAGCTTTATGGAATTCTCCTTAGCAACATCCAAAAAGAATTGGTTTAGCAACAGTATGGGAACCAATGAAATGTGAGCATGAAAACAGTTTTTAGACCAATGGGAGCCCTGCATGGCAGGCAGGCGGCTTAGCACAGGAAACAATAACCTGGAGTTTGCAGAACAGCCTGTGGGTGGCAGCAGACCAGCTGTATTGGACGCAACCCCTCAGCTCTAAAGCATCTATTTTTTTTTTTTTTTTTTTTTTAAACCTGATCTTGGATATGAAACATTTACCAACTTTAAGACTTTTACTGTTGCAGGCTTTGTGCATGTGAGTTCTCTGTATGACATGGTAGACGTGGCTTGGAGGGTGGGCTGTTGGGTTCCAACCCTGCCTTTCCCACAACTGGTTTTGTGACCTCATTACATCTCCTGCCATCTTTGCTGGTTTGGTCACAACCAAAGCCAGTCTAGTGAGCTTGGACTTGGCGGTTTCTGGTGGCTTTGCCTGCCCAGCAAGCAGCTGGAGAAATTACCTTCTCCATTAGTTAACTACCACTACTTCTGGGCTGAGCGGCAAATGATGTAGGATTACTTTTCTGCCACCCATGAATGGGAGGGGGGAACATGTCACCAACAGATTAGTGCTTGTCCATACCCACATTTTCAGGGGGCATACCATGAGACTCTTTCCTGCCTTGTAATTCTGCTGCATATGTCTGGACAGGAATGCCTGACCAGCAAATGGTTTAAAGATAGTTCTACCGTCAATCAGCTGGTTTGGCTCTCTGAATCTTGAAACCAATGCCAGACATAAACAGAGGCTGAATAGGTCCATAATAAATCCACGTTTCTCGTGGTTTACCCATCGTTCTTTGAGATGGCATTGCCTTGAACACCACTTAGTGAGGCTTGGGTCCTTCATATATTCCTATTTCTCTCCAGTGTTTCCTTTTCCACCTGTAACTCTTATCTTCGGGAGTCAGTTAGGCATCATACCCTAGACCATTTCGTTTGATCTTACCCCCCAGCCCGCAGGTGCTCCTGTTATTGCTCTTCCATATTGCTTTCCAAATGTCTCTTTCTTAGTGAGTTTCCTGTACGGGTCATGGAACTTCTTGAGGACAGGGACTGTCCTTTGTACCTCCAACCCTCAGCACAGTGTTGACATGAAATAGGTGCTCAACAAAGAAGAAAGGTAGCATGCAAGAAAGGAACTCCTACTCTTTGAGAAGAAAGGTAGCATGCAAGAAAGGAACTCCTACTCTTTGAGAAGCAATCTTAGAGGAGTGCCTAGGAATATGGCACTGGCTGTTAGAGAAAACCTCTGGATATTCAGGACCCTTCGCATGTGCCACAATCCCAGACCAAAACCCAAGGCTGAAAGGTAATCACTTCACCCCCATTGGCTCCTCATGTGATGGGCTCCATCTCAGTAACATGGTTTCTTTTATGATTATGTTGTAGGAAGAACTAAGGAGCAAATCCAAGATCTGTGCCAATGTGTTTTGTGGGGCCGGCCGGGAATGTGCAGTCACAGAGAAAGGAGAGCCCACCTGCCTCTGCATTGAGGTAAGTCCTGCTGTCAGAAGCCAGACGACAGTGGCCAAGGGCAGTGGGGTGGCCTTGTGGGAGCTGCCAGTCAGTTTCATCCTCTTTGTAAAAGTACAACTTGTCCATCTGAAAGACAGGTGGAATTTTTATCCCAAGGGTTAAAAAACAGATGCCTGATTTTTAATGCAGGAATTTTTCCTTTTTAAAAAATGTGTTAAGATTTTTTAAGTTAAAAAATTAACAGTTACCTCATAGAAGTTAAATAGTACAGACATTTTTACAGACATAAAATTAATAATCTTCCCCTCATAACCCTCCATACCTCATTTGTCTGCGGTAACTGGTATTAACAGTTTGGCACATACTGTGCCACGTGGTTTTATTTCTGTGTTACTGTAAAAATAGGGTTTCTCGCACTTCTGTGCACTTTCTCCCTCTTTTTTGCTAAACCAACTCATAGCCTGGAAACACATTTTTTTGCTAATTAAATACTTAACCTCCAGGTTAAGGATCCTAATCCATTGCCTCAGAAAGGAGTCTCTTAAGTTGGAAACCTTAAAACCAGATTCTGGGGGAGGGTCCATTCGCTCTGGGAGATCCTCGCTGGAAGTGTACCTGACCACAGTGTGGTGACCTGAGCCCACACTCAGGTTCTGGAAATCTGACATCTAGTCTCAGCTCAGCCACATCTAGTTGTGTAATTTTGAACAAACTAATTCCCAGTAGGTACCATATTTGGTTTTGCTTGGTGCCCAGAACATAGTAAGCCCTTCCTAGTAAATACTGGTTAAATGAGTAGATAAAATTCATGTATCTGGACTTTGGTCTCCTCACCCATCAGTTGGAAAGGTTGGGCTGCCTTTCAGCTCCAGCGCTCTGTGCTGGTTTCCACCACATCTGCTCTTTCTTGTTTCTGTCCTTTTATTAGGTCTGAGCTGAACTTCCTTCCCCCTTTAAAAAAACATAAAAGTCCAGAGAAACCTAGTTTGCCCATGATCTTGGCACCTTTAATACCCAAAGCAGAATCTAGTTACCAAGTGAATTTTATTCCATTTCTCTGTCCGTAGTGATGCTTTGTGGCACTGCACAGACTCTCGGGGGCTCCTGCCCCCAGCTTCATAACAGGGGTTGTGAGATTGGGAGGAAAACAAAGTAGCTCCAAAATACTAAACAAAGCAAAGTATCTTTATAGTGAGGCCCCAAAAGAATGGGAGAGTGTCTGTGTGCCCGCGCATGCCTTGTGTGCCTGCCTGCCTGTCTCTCCACATTCCCAGCACTCAGCTCTGCCTGTTTTATATCTTAGATTTTTGAAATTTGAAGGCTGTTAGATCATCCAAAGTGACTTTTTTTGGCTCGGTGACTTTTTCTGAAGTGCTAAGGTGTCAGAGAAACCAAATTCCTGACTTCTAATAAAATGCTCTCTTGGACGGTGCCTATGGCTCAAAGGGGTAAGGCGCTCCCATATGCCGGAGGTGGCAGGTTCAAACCCAACCCCAGCCAAAAACTAGAAAAAAAAAAAAATGCGTTCTCTGTTCCTTTGATAGTGTGAAGGGTGTGTCTTAGTCTGTTTATGCTGCTGTAATAAAATACCTGAGCCTGGGTAATTTATAAATAATAAAGATTTTATTCTCATAGTTCTAGAGGCTGGGAAGTCCAAGATCGGGGTGATGTCTGGTGAGGGCCTTGTCCCTGTGTGTACAATGGCATCTGGAACACTGCAATGCCACATGGCAGAAAGGTGGAAGGGTCAAACGCCGTGGGGAGCTTCTTTACACAGGCCCTAATCACATTCACAAGGCAGAAGCCCTCATGACCCTATCACCTCCTAAAGGCCTCACCTCTTAATATTCATGTTTTGTTCAGCATGAATTTTGGCCCGGACACAAACATTCAAACCATAGCAGGGGGTCTTTTTCTTCACTGAATAGAAGAGTTAACCCTGGACCAGGATCAGCACAGAGGGCCATGGGTGACTGGGAGGTGATGGGGTGCCCCACATGAAGTAGGGTAGGGTGCAGGGTTTGTTAGATCAAGCCAGAGCTGAGGCTCTATCTCTGCTGGTGGGGAGTCCTCTTAAAAGGATGGCTCTGTGTATATATCACATGTGCCTGTGTGCACATATGTGTGTGTATGTCAGTACCCATGACTGCACAAACATCCTCTTGTGGGTCTATTTCAGCAATGCAAACCTCACAAGAGGCCTGTGTGTGGCAGTAACGGCAAGACCTACCTCAACCACTGTGAATTGCATCGAGATGCCTGCCTCACTGGATCCAAAATCCAGGTTGATTACGATGGACACTGCAAGGGTAAGGCATGCTCTTGCCACTGTGGTAATTGTGGGGAGCCAGGGAACAGATCAGTGTGCCCTGGCTGACCACATGGGCTCTCCACCGTGACCACAGCTGCCCAACGCTATGGCAGCCACCCAGTTGGTTTTAGATGCCTCCTCCCGCTACTCATGAGTCTGCTGGGTTTGCCCAGGCCCCTGCCCAGGGCTTCCTGCGTCAGACCTCCAGAAGGCTTTCCAGCACGGTCTGCAGCTGGATGGTAGGTAAGGCGACCATGTCAGTCATCAGTGAGGACAGGAATTCCTTCAGTGAATTCCATACCTTTTTAGAAATTAGCTAAATAGTACTTTCCTATGCTTTCTAATTTGTGTACCTCTCTCTCAATCCTGGTAGTGTTAATGATTCTCTATTTTGTGCTAAAACCATTGCCATTGGGTCAGAGGGAAGAAGTCCCAAGCTTTTTGCTAATTAGACATCAGCCCTTTACCAAGGCCTGTGCAGCCCCGCTCAGCCTGACCTTCCTTGGAAAAGTAAGAAGCTTTTCCTAGGTGATGGTACCCTGGGAACTATCTCTATATGAATTCTCAAAGTCATGGTGACCCCTCAACCCAACAGGAAGAGGCATGAGACAAGAAATGGCATGGGATCCCAAAATGTCAAACAAAGCAGCAAAGAAAAGATCCCCATAGTTGGGCCCCTGAGGAAGGAAAGGAAGAAAATATTCAAGACAAAATGATGAAAGCGTTGTAAACAGCCTCCAAAGTGTAGGGCAGTTTTAATCCTGGAAATACACATTTTTTCCTTCGCGTTGCATTACATATTTTTTCTTTTTATCTTGCAGAGAAGAAATCCGTAAGTCCATCTGCCAGCCCAGGTGAGTGCCTATTTTTCCTACAGTGTGTAGCTCAGAGAGGAAATTCTTTTCATGATGGAAATTTTTGTTCCACAATCCCTGCCAAGCTCACAAGATCTTCTGTGTGTCAGAACTTCTGACCTAGAACTGATCCTTCCTCAACACAGCTCAGAAAAGCTGCAAAGCTACTTTTTTTCTTTTTTGTGCTTGCCAATTAAAGCAGCTGGTGGGTCAGAATGTTGGCTATGTCTTCCCATTTTTGCTGAGTAGTGACTGAACTGCAAGAACAGGAAAGCCACTGAGTCCCTCTTTCAGTGCCCTGCAAGATATGCTCCATGTTCTGGGATTAGCAGAATTAGAAGACACGACTCTTTTTGAAAGGAGATAACTGGAAATGTCAATAAGACTTCTTGTGTGGTTTTCTATTAATAAGAATTAAAATTTCATCATGATTTATAGTTATAGAGTCCTTTACAAAGTATATACTTTGCTTAGATTTTCAGAATAACCTTATGAGGTAGAGCTTACTATAATTACCTTCTGGATGAGAAACTTGAGGCTCACAGAGACTAAGTGAGCTTCCACAAATCACACAGCTAGGAAGGGGCAAAGTGGGGAAGAATGTCCAGATTTTATTCCCCTGGTCCAGTGGGAATGGGCATTTTCACACCCTGCCAAGTATTGTCTTCCAGGAGCTACCTTCCGTCAAGCCCTTCTCTGCTCTGCCTCGCCATCCACCTGACTCTCGGTCCCCCCTGTTGTTTCCATGTGGTTACGACAGCTCTCCAGAGCAGGACTTTGACATGGCCCGTACTTGGCCTCACATCCTGAGGTTATAATAAAGGATGAGGCAGGTAGTGCAAAATTTTAAGTGGAGGAGTTTTGATAGACCGAGGTGGTGAGAAAAAGAGAAACCGTATAGAGAGAATCCAAAATCAGTGGCAGTGAAGGTTGCAATGTTTTCATTTACTCATGTATTATTTCAACTCATCTTTGAGCCAAGAAAGCTGCTCTATTGATTGATTTTTTTCCCCCCTTCAGCTTCCTAAAGTTAATGAAAATGTCCTTTATTTTTATGCTCTACTTACTTCTCACCCGAGCAACCAGATCTCTCTGTTTAAATAGTCTTATCTTCATAAATGTTTTAGAGATGTGAGTTCAAGTTCAGGGCTAGTCACTTTCCTGCTGTATACCCTAGATGTGATAACCCCATATTTGCGGGGTACTGTGAAGAGCCAGTGGGATGCCATGTGTGGAGCCTCAGGCACTGAGCCCCCAGAAAGTGCATGCCAGATGACATTGGGGTCCTCCCTGCACCAATCAGCTGCCATTCTCCCCTTTCCCGCAGTCGTTTGCTATCAGTCCAACCGTGATGAGCTCCGGAGTCGCCTCATCCAGTGGCTAGAAGCTGAGATCATCCCAGACGGCTGGTTCTCTAAAGGCAGCAACTACAGTGAAATCTTAGACAAGTATTTTAAGGTAATCCAGAGAAAGAGACGCTTCTGCTCCTGTTATCTGATCACTTCCACCTGCTGTAGAGTCCCTGAGTGTTTCCGCCTCACAGATTGTTTCATGAAGCTGTGAAAGTTGCCTTCTGACCAGCTTGATTGGTGGGAGTCAGCAGCTTTGGGATCCCACACACACGGGTGCTGCTTCCTTTGGGCAATGAAAGGTACAAAGGTCTTGGCGAGACTGTCAGGGAAGTAAGGCTAAGCCCTTTCCCCTGCCCTGTGTGACACCTTTTGGAGCTAGCCACCCATGCAGAGTACCTTCTGATCTCCCCAGACCCCGGACACTTCAACCCACTTTCCTCATCTTGACATTGCTCTCAGTCGTTACCTTGACTATCCATAGCCTAGAGACCTTCCTCACTGGAGAAGCAGCAATGAACTGGCATTCCTTGGGTCCAAAGAGTCCAAAGAGTGAACCTCGATATGGCTGTTCCCCATAGAGCAGGAGAGATGCTACTAAAAGAAAATGAAGGAGGAAGTAGTATTTAGCAATGAGTAGGGCTGTTGTGGCCTGGACATCTTTCAGAGAGCTTGAGAACTGTTAGAAGTGTCAGTTAGGGGCACTCCTCCTTCTGACTGGCAAGAGCACAGATACATACAGGTGTATGACACTCAAACAGATCACACTCTGGAGCACAGAGAAAGATACACACAGCCACAGCATGCCTCACACACACAGCACTTAGGGAGATGCACACCCTACATAGGACATGTCCTCCATGCAGACACACATTCAGATACCCACATTCCCACGTCAGCACCACAGCCACATCCCTGACAGACACGGTCCCTGGATGGATGCCTTACTCAGATGCTTGTCTCTGGACATGCACCCCCCGCACACACACAGGTTTCCAGGGTCTGCTGTCCTAGGGTGTAACCAGCCAGGACTAGGGAGTAACTCTAGACACCTATGGGGCTTCTCAGCACCTTCGAGGCCACCCAGTGTGGTCAACACCACTTACACCAGTTTAGTCTGTGGATTCCTCTTGGTGATATGATAGAGCACCTCGCTAGAGAAAAACTGGGTTGGGTTAGGATGGATATTTAGTCCTCTGAGACTTTACTAGTGTTGTTTTTACTTAGAGGGCTCCTTCCTCTATGGCCGAGATTAAATCTCTCTGGATTCTAAGTTTTGAGGTCATATCCAGATGAAAAAGCACAGCCCTCTTCACTGGGTCCTGTCTCAACCACTCCCATGTTGCAGAGCCCTTGGCAAGAGTGGTCCCTCTTCCACAGAAAAACACGCAGTGCCGAGCTGAGAGAGCTGGATAGAAGCAAAACTTAACTCAAAGAAAATGATTGGTTGGGTGTAGTGGGTCACGCCTGTAATCCTGGCACTCTGGGAGGCCAAGGCAGTTGGATTGCCTGAGCTCACAAGTTCGAGACCAGTCTGAACTAAAGCAAGAACCCATCTCCAAAAATAGCCAGACATCATGGTGGCTACCTGTAGTCCCAGCTACTCAGGAGGCCGAGGCAAGAGAATCTCTTGAGCCTGAGAGTTTGAGGTTGCTGTGAGCTATGATACCACTGCACTCTACCAAGGGTGACAAAGTGAGACTGTCTCCAAAAAAAAAACAAAGCTGACTGAGCCGTACCTGCAGGGCCTATTGTGAGCAGGGACTTTGCTCCGAGATTACAGCATTAGAGCTCTGGGGCCCAGGATGGATCTTCCAAGGGGCCACTTGGGGCCTTGTAACCATTTTTAGGAGCCCTTGGGTGGCACCCTACTGTGGGCATCCCTGATACCTATTTAATCTGATCCAGGGTACCTGGGTCACACTCCCCCTCAATGCACCTCTACCTCCTCTAGCAGTAACTAGCACTTATAGGCTCCTTCGGAACTGTGCAAGTCTCCTTGAGAAAGTAGCTTTTCTCCCAGGCACTCTCAGTCCCAACTAAGAAAGCTTGATGACTGGCAAACACAAAGTTCCCAAAGTGTCTTCCAGAAGAAAACAGGGTTTTACTTTCTAGTTTTTAGTGATTATCAGAATCCTACATGGCACTCTCTTCAAAGGAAGTCTTCCTTCCTCTAGGTCAGCAGCTGCCTGTTGGTGAGAGATTTGATATCTCAAAGAGACTTTCTGAACCAGTGCGTCACTCTCCAGCCCAGGCAAGCCCAGCTGGAAGCCCTTATATCAAAATTAGTCAAAAGCAAATCTAATCAGAATGTGGGTAGGGCCAAAGTCTGATTATTCACTGTAACCCCTGAGTTGGTCACTATTTCTAATTCAAAGCCTAACAAAATGAAGGAAGGAAGACCGTAGAAAGAGCCTTCTGGGACTGTTTTGCACACATGCGTGGCTCCAGGTAGTTGACCCCTGGTGGCCAGCTTGGCCAGCTTTCTTCTCTCCTCAACCCTAGCATAATGTCCCCCATATCCCCAGCTGCTGTACAGACACCTTCCTGTTTTTCCTCAACCCTATAATTAATATAGAAAAAAAGTGTTGTTATCTCAAGTACAGGTCGAGCATCCTTAACCCAAATCCATTTGAAATCCAAAATGCTCTACAATCCAAAATATTTTGAGTGCCAGCATGATGCCCCAAGTGGAAAATCCCACACCTGACCTCATGTGATGGATCATAGCCAAAATGAAGTCAGAGCTTTGTTTCATGTAGAAAATCGTTAAAAATATTGTATAAAATTACCTCTAAGCTAAATCTATAAGGTGTATATAAAACATTAATGAATTTCATGTTAAAACTTGGGTTCCATTCCAAAGAGATCTTATTATGCATATGCAAGTATTTCAAAATCTGGAATCTGACACACTCCTTGTCTCAAGCATTTCAAATAAGTGGCACTCAGCCTGTATAGAGTAACTAACTAATTGGCTGAACAGAGACCGAATGAATTAGGTTGGTTCATGATCCCAGATCATGAACCCACAGGAAGACCAGCCCCCTTCTGGGCATCCCAGGCCATTTCTGGGGCAGGTGCCAGAATTCTGTGTCCATGTGGATTGCACATACACATCTGGCACAGGGAGGCCCCGAGTGCAGATAGGATGGCCCTGCTGCAGCTTCGTGCCTGGATTTGGGTCCCACTGAATTTGAAGTGTGTGCACACACCACTGTCTTTTGAGAGCTACCTGCACTGTACTTTCCAGGTTCAGGGTGCCCCTGGAGGCCTCTGGCACTGGGTCTGAGCCAGTACTGGACTGTTCCCTCCCTCCACTCTGCCCTCAGGCCTTAAGGACATTGTTCTCTGAGGGTGGTTCCTATCTGCCCACTTATGGAATATTTGGACTCAAGAAAGTCCTGTGCTATTAAGAATGGCTCCTGGCCAAGCCTATTTAGTTATTTTCCATTAATTAAGATCTCACTAGGTGAACACTTAGGAAACTTTCCTCTGGGTGAGTATTCACTGAGTGAAGAACACCTGAGACCCGTCCCTGGGAATTAGGACAAGAATGGTACACAGGTACTATGCGAGGGTCTGGGAGTTGTTTTATGTATGCCTGTCATTGTACATGCCATGGAAAGATTTCCACCCTTAGAGTCCAACACAGGTGACCCATGGCTATCATGAAAGAAGAGTGAGTATCTATATCCTTCCTTTTATCTAGAAACTTTCTTCAGAATCCCTTGCACCATGTGGGTATCCACCCTGGAAGTAACACATGGATGCTGATAATTTCCCAGGGCAGCAGGATGAGGCAGCCTAGGGAAAGAATGACTCCTGGCCATTCTTGGGGAGAAAATTGCCATTGGGACTTGTTAGCAGAGCAGCAATATCCAGCTCGGAATTTGGTCAGTCTTGAAATTGACACCTTCCTCCTGTAGCTGTGGCCTGGCTGAATAGTCCCCAGTGGCTGAGGACTTGGTTTAGCATCTGCCATAGAAGTACAATGCCTGGACTCATCACATTTTCTCCTCATTCTGGCAGGATGTCAGCTAGGTCACCAGGACAGTCCTTGCCGGGCAGGGTGAGGACCTGTGTACATGTCTGCTGTGGGGCCTGTAGCACAGTGCAGAGGGATGGAGCTCTGCCCTACCCCCACCTGCAGCTTATTGGTTTGGGGCCTTTGCCCATGAGTTCTCAGTGATGTGATCAGGTACAAGTACTGGTGAGCTAAGCACTGAGAATGGGGCTGGGAAGTTGGAAATCAAGCAGCAAGCTATGACCTTGTGACCCCAAAGTGAGCTTAGAGGGTGCATGCATTGCTGTTTTTGAGCCACTTATTAGAAACACACATTCCGGGCCCCATTGCAGCTGATATGCAGCCTGCAACTTTAAACTCTTGTTACCTGTTCATCAGGGTTGGAGAACATGGTGTGGTGGCTGTTCTGAACCTAACAGTAAAGCCAAAAATGTCTGCAGGACAGTGTCAGAGATGGTGCTACTTATAGACACTCCAGGTTTCTGGAGCAGCTCTGGCCCCTATTCATGCTGAGCGGGATCTAGCTAGGAAAGGCCCTTGGCAGCCTTTGTTGGTCTAGCTCCCTGAGGCCAGGCCAGGCTAGGGAAGAGTTTTGAAACATGCAAAAACAAGATGAACCAGAGATGGGTCAGGCTGAGGGTATCAATGATGGAACTGAGGTTCTAAAAAATGTTCCTAAAATGTCTCTTCATGCTCTTCCTAGAACTTTGATAATGGTGACTCTCGCTTGGACTCCAGTGAATTCCTGAAATTTGTGGAGCAGAATGAAACTGCCATCAACATCACCACCTATGCAGACCAGGAGAACAACAAGCTTCTTAGGTGAGAGGAGGGACAGGTCAGGGAGTGGTCCACCAGGGGAAGCCTGCCTCGGAGAGAGGCTTTGAACCCTTCCCACCCGTGGAAGAACCACCAGTGCCAATGTGAAGTAAAAAAGCAAGATGGGAATTAGTCTATGAACGCTATGGATTAATATATTGAGCATCTCTGATACCTGGTCAAATAGTTACTATTTTTGGTCAGAACTGGCAAGGAATAGAGGAACATAATTTTAAAATAAATTGTCAAGGTCATATTGGAGCAAGATTGTTTCTGAATATTGTGGGTAATATTTTACTAATTAATTTTTTGAAGGAATTACATTAATCTATTATTTTACTGTCAGTTTACAATAGCTTTATTCTGATTTTTTCAGTTTAAAATGTTTTATTTCATAGTTCATTAAAAAAGTTTGCTGTGTACAGGACTCAAAGTAAATAGAAAAGTCAACTTTCAATCACAAATGAGACAACAGTCATTTAGACTTTACTGTAGAAGCATATTTAATGCACACTCTTCAATATTACACATAAATAATTTAACTATGCAATCCGAAGTTCTGGGTTTTCTATTACATCTGCACATATAAAACATTTGTGGTCAAATTTTAAGATTGGGAAAGCCAATTTTTGCTGCTTATGTTCTGAGTACAGACTTCATTATTATAAATATGTGATGTTAACTAACAGAATAGTAGTCTTCAAAGATCTGTTCATTGTGCTGTGTTCATAGATGCATTTGTAATCAGAGCCTGTTTGCTAATTTCCCTTCTTGTAGTTAATGTTCAAACTATCGTAGCTATGCATTGAGTTCTCCAGGCATCTCACCATCTCCTTTATCTCAGCCTCATTACACTTAGCCATTCTCTCTTTTCTGGAAATAAACAGCACAATTCCAGCAATCAGTGCTATTGTCATAACCACAATGACAGCACTAACACCAGCTTTTAGAGCCTGCATTGAAATTTCCAGTACTTTTCCATCAACATAGCTAAAGTTTGACCAGGATCTCAAGCCAGTTCTCTATTTACTCAGGTCCATTTTCTTAGAAGAATGGAACAAGAATTTAAACCTTTAACACCTTTTTCAAGATAACAAACCAAATCAGCTATGTCCACATAATTCTGAGTTTTCTGAGAAGAATTTTGTATCAGAATTTTGTATTATTCTTTTACAAAATATTTGTGATAAATTTTGGATCCAGCAGATAATGAGTCATGATTGCCTCCTGAAGCACAGTTCTGCAAACTTTGAACATCATAAGGTTTTTTGCAGGATTTGTGTTTTAGTTCAGTGAGAATCCAGAAGGTACTTTGCTTATTCAGAGCAGGTAATTTCAGGGTCCTTGTGGTTCTTTTGACCCCAGCTGTGTTCACATACCAGCATGTGGCAGGACTATTGGCTTTAAAGAGCCCCTGCTTGTCTCAGTTGTGGCCATAAAGCCCATCATTGTTCTGCAGAGACCCTCAGGTTTTGCTCTTCTCCCAGACTTTGAGCCAGTCATTTCTGCTTTTATCACCAAATATTTGGTAGCCAGTTTCTAGCAAATAATAATACATTATGTACCAATTAAAGTACTCTGGCATTGACTGTTTCCTTCCTACATAGGCAAGCTTGTAGTTTTCACAGAGACATTCTCTGCCTGCCAGTGCATGACAATTAATCCTGATTTTTTTTTTGAAATAATCAGTGCTATTTCATATAGATTGTCCTAATTGTTACAAGTGGATGTCCCTCTCCTTTTCTGTTATTATTCCAGAATAAATATTAATAAAAAGTAATCCTTAAGAAACTTTAGGAAATGCCCATCTTGTGTTCAAAATAAGTGCAAAGCACAGCTTCTAGTACATGACCTTAAAGTATAGGATCTGCAATTCCTTAATATTTTGATAATCTGAAATTAGATAATATTTTACAATTCCAACATTTGATCCTCAGAACATCCCAGTGAAAGAGGGCTTCTTGTCCTTTTACAGATGAGGAAGCAGGCTCAGAAAGCTCAACTAACTAACTGAAGGCCATGTGGATAGTAAATGATAGAGCTCTCATTGAGTAAAAGAGGGCAGTGGCTGGGGGCGGGGAACCTGGAGAGCAAGTGACAGACCCAAGCTTGTAAGGTTGAAGTTCCGAGTAGGCAACCTTGAGGGTAGAGTGCTTATCCCAAATGCATTGAATCTGAAAATCACTCCAGGGCTCAAATCCAGACCGAGAGGAGACTGATGGACCTGAGGTTCTACAAAACTTTTCTTAAAATCTCTTTCTAGCATGGTGATAATGGCCATTCTTGCTTGAACTTCATGTTTTCTCAGCTCCCATATTCCTTTCATATCATCTGTCATATGATTTTGCTTGTTTGGTTGACTTGACATTTATATTGTGGGAAAGGCAATTGCTAGGGAAAGGTTTCTAGGTATGAAAACATTTGTCAATCAAGGTAGACAAAACCATTCCTGAAAGTTTAGTCATGTTGAGGGAAACATTAGAACAGCTCAAGTGATCTGATGTCCAAGATAACAAACTAACATGAGTCAGGATGGACAATGATTGTGGTGGGTCAGGGTAGAGGAAAACTGTTTCAGTTAACAGCTGTCTTCTTGGTAGGCTGTGGAGGCCCCCAGGGTGTGTGGTCCTGATGCTTACTCTTGCTGACACATTTCTCTTGTGTTTTGTTTCAGAGGACTCTGTGTTGATGCTCTCATTGAGCTGTCTGATGAAAATGCTGACTGGAAACTCAGCTTCCAAGAGTTTCTCAAGTGCCTCAACCCATCTTTCAACCCTCCTGAGAAGAGTATGCCTTACCCAAGAACTAGAGGGTTGTCTGGCATAAGGCATTTTCCAGGGAAATAGGGAATATTGGTGGAACTCTCTAGAGCTAGCTGAGAAATCCCCCTCTATGATTCTAGATTGGGCCCCAGCCAGTCATCCCCATGGTGAAGCTGGGGCCCTAGAATCTTGTGATTGATGGTGGAGTTTGCTCAGATTCAGTGCTTCCAAAGGACAAGCAGGTCTTGACTGGGAAAAGGGTAAGGTGTGCAGATGGTAGCAATGACACAGTTCCACCCACACAACTAAACTGTTCCTTTGTATTTCTGGTCCGACAGAGTGTGCCCTGGAGGATGAAATGTATGCAGATGGGGCTGAGACCGAGGTAGATTGTAACCGCTGTGTCTGTGCCTGTGGAAACTGGGTCTGTACAGCCATGACCTGTGATGGTGAGCTGTGCCCCGGGCAGAATAAGGAACAGCAAAGAGGGAGCTTCGTGAAATCAGCATGAGAGAAACCAGGGTGGGAATGGTGGAGAAGAGGGCAGTGGCAGGGGACAGGGAACCTGGAGAGCAAGTGACAGACCCAAGCTTGTAAGGTCGGAGCTCCCATTAGGTGGTCTTGAGGGCAGAGCACTTATCCCAAATGCATTAAGTCTAAAAATGACTCCAGAGGCTTTGAAGAAAAGAGGACTACGACTCAGGCTAAGAATATGCTATGAAATTGGAATAATAATAATGAAAGCAAATACTTAATTCATTGAAAACCATGTGCCTGATGTTTTTCTAAGTACTTTACAGATTAATCCACTTAATTCTTATGACATCTTAGGAAATTCCCTATGTAAAAGACTCTGGTGGTGATGATGAAATGATGATGAAGAAGATGAAATGACTTCTTTAGCCATACCCAATAACAACAGCAACAAAAAATCTTTCTAGACCCTCCTTTGAACTAACAGAATTGGGCAATCTTTAATTTAAAAAAAGAGAGAGAGACACCAAGAAAGTTGAGATACTTGAGATATGGGTAGGGTGAGGAGACAAGATGTTGGAGAATTTAGGGGTGCTATGCAAGGGTACAGGGTATGTTGGAACCATGAGGTTCCCATCTGGGTCCTACAATGATGCCAAAAGTCAAGAAGGATTCGTCAATCCGAGCCAAGCACTAGCAAATAACCAAGTACCCTTCAGATTGGAGGCAAGACAAAGAGGGTGTTGAAGCTAGTCTGTAATGGAGAAGAATGTTAAGCCGGTCATGTTGAGGATGGATCAGGTAAAATAGTGAGCAGAAGACCGAGGTCAAAGACCCAGGAAAATGGTCTTCTAGACAAGGAACCCAGCAGTATAAATGAAATCCAATACTATCCAAGGGATCACTGGTTTACCACTGCCTGGGACCAAGTTCATTTTCAGTGTAGGAAGGCAGGAAGCCAAGCTAACTTCAAGAACAGGACACAAAGTCTGTTTCAAGACCAGAAATTCCTAGAAGTTTCTGAAATTCAAGACCAAGCCAGGATAACCAGATCAAACACAGTAGCAACTAAAGCCAACAAAGAGTTCTCAAAACAGTCAGTGGCCTCTCCTGCTTCACCAGCAAGTGCCTTCTGCTTATCTTCCCCAAACTCCTTTTAGTATCTCTCCACATGTAACTGCTCCTGTTCTGGCTTAAGGTAGCCCACCATTTTTAAGTCGCAGGCAGTGGGTATGCAGCTGGCTTGCAGAACTGTAGCACAACCATCTGGATGACAGTCCCCATCACATGCATCAGACAAAATTGGAACTATCACCCCCGTGAGATGTCCATTTCCACAGCCACACAGCTATGGACTGCTGGTCCTCCCTCCTTGGCTGGCCAAGACCAGCACTCTAAGTGGGTATAAAGAACAATCCAGATGGCATGTCCCAGGGGCCTGAGCACATCTTGGTATATAGGCCATGGATTTGAGGGGAAATTGTAGAAGAGGCATTCTAAGGCATTTTCAGGTTAGTACCTGAAAGTTAATAGTCTGGTCTTAGATCGCATATCTCAATGGGACAAACAAGAAGGGACATCAAGATGTAAAGCCATGTGGAGCCAGAGCCAAGCAGAACTGCTGTGAGAAGCAGATTGATACCAGCATTTGGAAGACATGTCCTAGCAATGTTTCCTAGTGGTAAATCTAATGCTCGACAAACGTAGAACTTCCTGGGCTACATCACAAACCTACTGAATCAGAACTTGCAGAAGAGCAGCTTGGAAACCTGTGTAATTTTTGGTTTTGGTTTATCACTGTGCACATTTGGAAAACATCACTAGATGCAGTGGTTGTCAACCCTAATTGCACATTAGAATCACCTAGAGATACTTTAAAAGAAATACTGGTGTCCAGGCCCCACCTCATACCAGTTAAATTGGGATCTCTGAAAGTGAAACCTAGAAAGTTAAATTTTCATATCTCCTCTAGGATATTTTGAGGGTATGTAAATAGTTGAGAACCCTGCTTCAAGGGAATTCCTGAGTCTGCATTCAAGTTTCCACGCTAGCTTTTTCTGCAAGGTCAACCCCTGGCAGGGATGTGCTGAGCAGTGGATGGATTCACTAGGAACAGAGCCGGCTAGAGAAGAGTGCTGTGTTTACAGGGAGTTACCTTGGAGTCGTTGATGGGGGACCCCCATGGTTTCATGCTCAGAGGAGTGGGGGTAATTCACTTCTCCCTCCACATGTTAAATGGGAAATGACTTGAGAATCTATAAGGTAGAGCGTGGTGGATCCTAACTAGCTTCCCATTGCCACCACTGTTCAGAGCTTTGGTTCTTCTTTCAGGAAAGAATCGGAAGGGGGCCCAAACCCAGACAGAGGAGGAGATGACCAGATACATCCAGGAGCTCCAGAAGCATCAGGTGAGTACTGCTGATGCCAGTAGGCCTGCACAACTCAGACCATGCCTGTTATCCCAGGAGACCGAGGAGACACACTTTGTTCAACACAGTGGATTGTGAAGGATACCACATCACTTAGACTGTCAAACTGCAGTACCAACAATTTCCTGGGGGAGCCCTTACAGAGTCCAGTAGGTACTCACCAAATTTGTAAGTAGCTGCATAGGAAAGAGCCAGCCAGGTGGTGATTTGCAAATAAGATGGAAGTGGTTAGCAAAAGAGCACAGTTTAAAGAAACCTTAGTGTGCCCTTTCATGACCAGAACCCAGACGTTAACACCATGAGCTCCTCCAGAGCAGGCCATACAACTTGCTCACCATGTATCCTCACATCTAGCACAGAGCCTAGTACGTCAATGAGTGTGTAATTAGTGGACTTAAACCACAACGGAAAAGACTGAAGTCAAATGCCAGTCTGGGTAAAACATAGGCCGAGATTTATTATCTTCTTGAGTCTTCGGAAAGGAGACTAAAGAAGATAATAAATAAACATCTGTTTAGGTCCTACTCAAATAAGTTGAAGGCCTTCATGCAGAAAGGGTTCTTAGCAAAGTCATGATCTACTGACATATTATGGAAATGTTGGACACCTGGGCCTCTCTTCCCACAGGGTTATCAGAAGATAGTGCTTCTTACATTACCTATTTATAGACCATGTCTACTAGTACAGTCCTTTCTGACATACACATTTTTAAGGAATATAATGATCATAAGAACTGCTAAACTATTGAGATGAAATAATACTGAGATGAGGTTGACATGAGTGAAAAGAACTGTTAATACTATAGTAATGGCTCGTATTTATCAGTTGTTTTTTATGTGCATTTTGTTATTGTCACTGATAGTGTAGAAATCTCATGTCAATTGTTTAAGCAAAAATAGAAACTTCTAGTCTTTTGCTTTTCCAGATTTCATGAATCCTAAGTCCTCAAATGCATTCAGCCCCCTAAAAGGGGGAAAAAAATACTTAATAGGAATTACTTCCATCTAGGATAGAGAAATTATCCTATAAAGGGGAGTGAATTACAATGGCTAACATTTTTATTTTATTTTTATTTTATTTTATTTTTTTTGTGTACAGGAAACTGCCTTTATTTTATTTTATTTTATTTTTTAATTCTGAGTACATTAGTAATTTCTTTTTTTTATTTATTTTTATTTTTTATTTTTTTATTATAAATCATAGCTGTGTACATTAATGTGATCATGGGGCACCATACACTTGGTTCATAAATTGTTTGACACATTTTCATCACACTGGTTAACATAGCCTTCCTGGCATTTTCCCGGTTATTTTGCTAACACATTTACATTCCACATTTGCCAAGTTTCACATATACCCTTGTAAGATGCACCACAGGTGTAATCCCATCCATCCCCTTCCCTCTACTCAGCTCCCCCCCCTCCCCACCCTTTCCCTTTTCCCCCTATTCTTAGATTATAACTGGGTGATAGCTTTCATGTGAAGGTCCT